>JAKTVE010002307.1:15316-32049 GCA_030557065.1 Metschnikowia rubicola | reverse complement strand
GCGTCGTGGTCAATAGTTGAATTGTCTTTCACAAATCATAATGAAGAGGTGAAGATAGGACCCGAAGACTCATATTACAGTGCTCAATAGCAAAAAGACTAAATTGTAGTGTAAAAGAAAAAAGATTGCAACACTGTAATTTCGCATATGGTCTCCCACTACACTACTCAGTACAGCTCTGCGAAGTTTAACTAACGTTGATCGGACGGGAAACAGTGCTTTCTTCGCGAAATGGTCGCAACCGAAAGAGCTGTTTTTTTGCATAATATGATCATTAGAGCAAAAGCTTTGATATTGTCGAGTAAACCAGAAATAATGGTATCCACCCCGAATCTAAAAGCAAGATGCTTTCTTCTTAAAGTCTTTTTCGCCTCAAACCATTTAAAATAGCCTCAAGTATGTCTTCAGGCATACATACTTTTGGTTTGGAATAAAAAGTGAATCTGGCCGACCAAAAATCCTATGAATCCCCTATTTTAGGCACTGGATAGGTACCTTTGCTGCCTCGTTCAACGGCAATTCCAAAAAGGACTTTCCAAGTAAGAAATACGTCCCGGAATTGGCCCTGACTACTAAGTTTTGAGTGCCTTGTTTGCGAGGAAATTCAAAATCTTCCGAAAATAGCTTTTTGTTCAAAAATGACTTTCTGATCCCTTTATTTTTTGGAGATTTGTCACATTATAAGACTATCAACAGAGCATGACACACGCGTCCCCACGATCGCAAAAAATTCTCAACGTAAAGCAATCTGCCACAGTCCGCTTGGACTAGAAGCCTTTTTTAAACAAACCAGGACTGCTAGCACCTGGCTATTATGATACGCCCCAACACTTTATAAAAAGGGAAGTAAAGTAGAAAAGTTTCAGATTGTTTTGATTGAATAAAATAACGAGCTGAAAACTCATGCGTGATTTGAGGTTGCTGTCCCTGAAAGTATAAAGTTTGAAAGAAAGTCAAAGCCCGTGACAATTACTGGATCAGCAACTGCACAATGGTAACATCAATAATTATAACAAAGAATCTCAAAAGCTTTACCCCTTTTTGCAAATGCAGCAACTGGACGGTGTGTGATATGTACGTTACAAACGTTTGCAACTAGAGTCCCAATTCTTATGTCCAATTGAGCCCATCGCAAACAAATAATAAAAGAAGAAAACATTCGTAAATGCTTCCGAGAATGTACCTTGAAACAACTTAAGATACCATGTTTCTGTCAGAATCTACAAGTTGTGTAAAGATTTTAGTATATTGGCTATAAAAAGGCCATCTGCTGACCACGAAAAGCGAAAGCTCAATTTGAGAAGATTGAGATTTTATTTCCCCAGAACAGACCAAAGATTTTAGTCTCTAGGCAATCACGCACGAAGAGTACCATCCGGTTCTGGTGGTGGCAGTCAACCAGTTGTCCTTGTTTGGGGCAGAAGTGGTCTTAGAGGAAGATTGAGGAGCAGCCATTGTGAAATGATTTTGGAATGTTGTAATGTTTTAGATATCTTCAAGAGCGCAGAATATGGTCTTGACTTTATACCTTTTTCGCAGCCGCTAAAAGTTGCAAATCCAGAAAGGGCGAAATCGTCTCTATGCGCGCAGTGTCAGACACTCTTGCCTTTTTGAGACACGACAATACTTAGCGCGGATGTAAACACCAACGCCCGCGTCAAAGTACGTTTCAGATGCAAAATAGATTGATCATTGAGTTAATTAAGCTCTTTTAAGAAATAACGAGTCATTCAAAGCATGCTATCTCGCCTAGAGGCCGGCAACCCGTGACGGAGGGCGAGAGCCTTATGCACATCACGTGATGATTCGGTAAGTGCAAAACTGCAGGATTTTGTTTTTCAAGTATGGCTGCTACTAAAAAGATCCTTTGTTTATTTAATGTTCAAACCCCCTTTGAGCCTCGGGAATCTGAAATTTGTATGATTTACCATTGCAAAACGCCATCAAGGGCATATATCGCGGGTGCTCAGTCGAAAGTTTTCCCTCTCTTGAGAAAGTTTGAATGAAGCGTTTCGGCAAGATATGAATGAACTTGTCTAGTTAAAATTTTCTCAAAACATTTGAAGTTCGAAACTCTTGCTTTTTCGCATAAGAAAGATTTATGGTGTAGCTCACAAACATTTTTGTGGCCAAGAAGGAGGCCGTACCGAAGCTCAAAACTCGCTGTATTGGGTCGCGACCACGAGGTCGGAAGTCGCAAATAGTGCGCCAGCAAAGAAAGATGGTTTGTTTGTACGAAAACAGCTCGATTACCGTATTTTTAGACGTAGAGTTTCTAATCTCAACCCAGATGTCGAGCTGGCTAAAACGCTTAACATTACGAAAATTTTGTGTTAAATTCCGGCTGCCTTTATTAGGTTCATGCCATATTAGAGAACGAATGCGTTCTTCCATGGTGTGTACTAAAGGCTGGAATACTTCAGGCTCAGCTTATAGTCATCACTAAACTTTTAAGGAGCACCAGTTCAGTCAGAAGGAAGGAGTCTTTTTTTCATCCCGCTCTTCGTAGGTTCTGCTTCCGTGTCTGAGGCTCATCCATTATATCACGTGACACTGCTGACTGGAGCTCGTTTGCGATTCCACACGCCAAAATTCCGCGGCACATGCTAAAAGCCAGTGAACCGAGTAATTAGGTATAATGAATACAAAAGTAGTAATTTCTGGTATAATTATACTTAGGGGTGGACAAGTATCGATATGAATATGAACTTTTGTTTAATTCATAATTCATACAGTATGAATTATTTACACCGTGTTTGGCCTCATGGGCTTTTCTTAAGGCAAATTGGCCTGAATTATGTCCTCTTCGATGCCAAGCTTGCCAGTTTCTTTAAATTCATTTTAGCTAGCGTTCTGTCTATTGAGCTCGAAAGATGGGCGTTCGGTCAACGGAACAAATGGAATTTGTACTTAGCGCTTGCATACTTATATAGAGTCACATTCTTTTACTTCGTCTGCGTGATCCGGAATGGTGCATGCTGACTCTTGCGAAGAAGATACTTCTTCTGGCATCTCGACATAATCAGCATACAGCTCATCGTCGAAGATCGCCTCAATTCCGTCTGTAGTTTGGCCCCAATGCCTAAGTATTGCCAACATCTTGATCGTGAACGGAAGTAGTCTATTGCGCTTCTTCGTTACCATCACTAACCCTAAAAAACAGCCACTCTGCCGTTGTGGGCAATCCCGGAGTTGCCATGTATTCTCTTGTCATGAGAGTTGGTATTGGAAATAAGGTTTTACGTCTTCATTAAACCTCCTTCCTTGGAAAACATTAGTTGAAAACTCATTGACCATTCTATCATGATCCATCCCCCGTTGAATAAATCGTTCGCTGACTTCCTCAGCGCAAAATCTTTTAGGTGGATTTTCAGTTTTGGAAGTTTCATCTACAGTCACTCTATACTTCGATTTGCAGCCTTCAAAAGGATTGAAAACAAGGCACACAGCACCTTGATTTTTCGAACTTGACCTTCGACTCAAGGCTCGACTCTATACAAGTTTTGAAATACTTATTGACAGCATGCGAGCTTTACAAAATGATAAGGCAAAATCAGGAGCCCACTTTAGCTCGACTGAGAACTTGTAGCGACGATGCGGAGTGGTACACAATTTGAAGATAAGAGTTGATTGAAAGTAGGTTGCCTCTCGGATCAAGCGGACCAAGAGCGACTACTCAAAATACATAGCTTGACGCGTCGCGTCCGAGCAAATTATGTATCCACATATCTGCATTCGCGTGTATTCGTGCGTTTTATCGCGTCTTGTCATCACAAGATAGTGGACCTCACTGTAGAAACCTCTGACGGGTCGCGTCACTTTTGCTTGTTTGCGTGCCCGCATGTCTATGGGTTTTCCGGCTGGTCCGAAAAGGGAGTTCTTTTTCTTAGGACTTAAAGCTGCTTCACTCTTGATCACCATACCTAAAAGGTCCTGCATAAACACAGTATGAAATAGGGATAATTATACCTTATTCATACTAGGTCAAGATAAGTATCGATTATTTGCCAATTAATACTTAATATAGGAATTAATACGTTACTACAAATTTTCATACTGCATACTTACTCGAAGCACTGCTATAAGCCAACGCACGGGCTTGGCGAGTGAATTCATAAAACAATCAATGCCTGCCACAAACGGATTTGCAAGAATCAAAAGTAGTGCATATATATTTTTTCGTGGAAGAAGCATCTTCTGGGCCCATAAAGAACAAAGTTTTGCTGGTTTTGGATTTTTGCCGACAAAAACTGGTGATTCTTGTTTTTGGAAGAACGCGAGAATGTTGAAGAAAATCAGACATGTCTCCGGGGATTCTAGCTCAGCTGTTAAAATTACATTCACTCATTAAGACAAAGTTTGGGTATTGCATCTTCATAAAAGCAAATCCTTTTCTAGGTCGGAGTGCTGCTGTCAGAAAAAGAACAGAAAACACATTTTCGAGTCAATAACACCTCGTGACATCAAGAAGAGCTACGCAGGTTCGGTTATTCCGTAGTTGATCAGATATATAGCGAGTGCCAAATAGAGAACAAATTGAGAGTATAAGGTGAGAAAAAAAAAAAAGTACAAAAAATGCACACTTATTATCCCTTGGTTTACTGCCTCGCTAAATATCTATAAAGTCGACCTCGACACCAATTGCCCCACTGTAGAAAGGCCAAGAGAATAAATATTGGTACATAATTAGTGCTGGAACACGATTAAGTCACCAGGGCTCGCCGACTCAAAATTCAATTCATGCCTTGAATTAGAGGTCCCCGCCGGAAAAAAACGCTTTCATTTGAAAGCTTTTCCTGAAAAACCCATCTCAAAAGATCACCCTGATGTACAGGGCAAGGCGAGAACTTGCAGCCTTCCCCAATGCTTTCAGGCTGCGAAAGATAGCTCCGCCATTCCTCAGAACATTACACCCTCCCTTGTCACTATAGACACAGATCTGATTCATACGCATCACTATCCCACGAATTGTCCATAAACTCAATCCTCGAAAGACACATAGTTCAAAAGGAAGACCAGCTCCAGTTTGCTGGCACGGAGCCCACCAATTGGTCCGCTGCTTTCCCATCTTCGCTGGACTCTTGCAACTTCGCCGGGATAGCGCCCCCGGGATTGCCAGCACCCATTTTCGAGGTAAAGATTTCTTTGCGGTAGTCTACCTTATTGAGCGCCGCTGGCTGCGGGAGCAGTTCACGAGACAGCGGCTTATGACACGCCACGCCAAACTCGTGCCTGATGAACTCGTTGTACTCTTGTATGCAACGATCGCAAACACGAGACAAAGTGCCACGGCCGCCCGTAGTGAATTGCGCCAAGTGGTTGATATATAGGTAGTGCAGCGTATGCTCCTTGCAGAAGATACCACCGCACTTGCGGCAATGGTGCCTTCTTTCGAAGAAATTGAACTTTTTGCCGCAGTAATCGATTCCACACTCGAAAACAGATTCGTCTTTGAGCCAGTGCCGCCGCGTGGGAGCTGCGCGTAGAATCCTGTCGTACTGGCGCCGGCTCAACTCATATGGCCCGGTCTGTGCATGAAATTGCGGGGAAACGCTCCTCTCGCCAGAAAATGCCAGATCTACGGATTTGATCAGTGTCGAAGACGATGCTGGGCCCACGGCAGTTTCCGCATGGTCGCGATAGTCAGTGAAGTGTTCACCTGGCAGTCCTGCCTCCGGGCCATTTTCTAGTGACTCATCCACAGTTTTACGCAACACCGCCGGCACGTACATCGGACTGCGGAAACCGTTGATTTGCTGGAGCCGCTTATCTGGGCCATGCAGTTTCAGCGACCCGAAGGAGCCGCCATGAGCCATATCCAGGCCCTGGCTGCGTGCAGACATCTCGCGGTGACCTAGGGTAGTCGACATTTGTGCAGGACGCATGTAATTCTGCGTTCTTGGGTTTGAGTGCGTTTGCATACCCATGGGGACATCCGAACCGGTCTTCTTTTGTGACCCTATTGACTTTGATTCCAGCACGGGGGCTGGCTCTTTTGGGGATTCCTTTTGCTGCATTTCAACAAACCCGTTAGTTTTCAGGCTACGCAGATCAGACAGTAGCGTTTGGTGACTCTGACCCTGATTTTGATTCTGATTCAGATTTAGACTCTGACTCTGATTCTGGTTTTGCGTGCTCAGGCTGAATGCGTTTTGTGGTCCAGAGCCAACATTTGTCATCCTAGAACCCGGATTTAGATCGGATATTCTCCCCGGTCTCGAGCCCTGCCTTGCATCAAGTTCCAGCCTGTGCTCTGGATTCGACACCATTCCGCTTCTGGCCGTATTTTTCAAAAGAGGCAAACTGTCCGCTTGTGTTTGTGGCTGCAAAGGGTTCTGCGGCGCGGCTGTTACCTGCGAGTGCGCAGCCCGCTCCACCTGCGCGTGGCTCGGGCGCATGATCTGTGAGTCGGTGGGCTTTTCCGCCTGCGCCGGCCCGGTTTCGCAGTGTTTGCTTTGCCGCGTCAAGCTCAGGAACTGAGAAAGGTCCACCTCTGCCGGCTGATATGGTTTCAGCTTGCGCCCTGCAGAGCGCAAGACGGGCCTTAGGTCACGCAGCGGGCGCGGCTCGGGCCTAGGGTCTGGTCTCGTCGCTAGATCCGGTCGTGCCGTGTTCAACAGTTTCGTGGTGAGCTGCCGCAGTTGCGGGCCCTGGTCGTCGTCCTCGGACCGGATGATCGGCGCGAGCGAAAGCGAGAGTTTCTTCAATGCATTAAGCGTGAGCCGCTGCTGCTGGAGCGTGGTTTCCTCCTTATACGTGTCGTCTTCGTCCAGCGTAGAGTCGTCGCCCGAGGCTTGCCCCGCCTTCAGGTCGGTAGCCGCTGCAGGATCGAGAAACAGTGCCTGGCGCGAGTGGCCGCGTGACGCATCCAAGGACTGGTCAAACGGTAGCCGCTGGCCGATCTCCACGTCATCAGCAGTGCGTAGATTCGTCACCAGCAGCAATACGGGTGCCTGGATAAACAGCTGGAAGTTCTTGACGTTCCCTTGCAGGACCGTGCTTGGGTTCCGCTTCAACTGCGGCTGCGTGGGCGCGGTGAACTGGTGTTTGAGCGATTTTAGCGATGCTGACGAGAGAACTGACTGGAACGACTGGGTGCGCAGTTTCGGGAACTCTTTTTTCTTGAATTGAAGATCGCCCGGGCCGTCAGCGGGCTCGTCGGAATCCTGGTCCGTGGGAGAGACAGGCCGCGAGCTATTGGCGGAAAATGACTCTTCCAGGTGCGGTTTCACCGAGGTTTTAGCCGCCAGAACCGTCTGAGCCGCCGGCGACGACCCCGAAGCCTCTATTGCCGGGATTCCCGCCGAAATTCCCGCAAAATTCGCTGTATAACTAGGTTTTTCGCTGCGGTTTTCCAAAAGAGCCGTTTCAGGGGCTATTTGAGAGCTTGTGGTGTTGTTTAATGGGCCCTTCTGCGCTGCTTGAGCCTCCACCATCGTGGCCGTGCCCGACATCTGCAGCATGGGGGGAATAGTGTGCACAGAGCTTTAAATCCCCACAAAATTTGTAAAAGTGGATAATTCTGACGCTGAGGTTTCAAATGACCGTGTTGTCAAATATGATTGCCGTGTTTTTTGTTGGCGTTTATTGGAAAGTATACCAAACTCGCTTATCTGGAAGAAACAGTGAGGGGAGCGAGGCCCGGAAACAAATACGCCAGTGGGATGCAGGCGCAGGTCTGAGGCTACTCTTAAGGACACGAGAAAAACGAATAAGAAATGGAAATATTTGTTTGGGTGAGTGAATATAATTTAATAAAATTATGATTATTGCGTTTTTGATAACTAACAAATTTGTTTATATGAGATGTGGATTTCTTTTGCTGGTAGCTTGCTGGTCAAGAAGCCGTTTGGAGCCACTAACGAATAGTGCCTCGCCAGACTGTTTGTCATGAGACATTTAATGTAGGAGTGCACATAAGATATACAGGTACTGCATATAGCAGATGGTTCCAGCGCACCGCACGCCATGTGGCAATGGCAAAATGACGTTCGCCATTGGCCAAGATTGGTGGATCTCTTTGTTTTCCTTTTTTTTTGTGCATTATTGAATATTCATAAAAAATCATGTTGTTATGCTATAAAAAATTTATCGTAGCCGCCAGGAAGGGACCGTTTGATCCCACCGAATGTGGCGTGGATTACGGGACAGCCAATAACAAAACAATGACTAACTTAATATGCAATGAGAAGGCGTGAGTGGCCCGGAATTCCATTGTTTCTGCGATAAAAAATCCAAATCCAGCAAAGGATGTGCCCAGATAACGGCCGAGCGCGGCTCCAACAAAATTCGATGCATTTGATTTATCGCTGGCTTCGAGAGGTGATTGACTCCATTGTTCTCATATCATCACGTGTGAGGCTCTTATCGTGTGCACATATGTTATCACTACGAAGATATCAAAGCCTTTTTTGGTCTTTCTTATATTGTAGAATATACCGCTTAAAGTCTTGATTTGCTATTTCGGATATGTTTCGAGGTCCTCACATGAAACTATTTCAACCTTTGTTTTATGGCTGTGGGGCGTTTCATCCGATTATTATTATCGGCAGCCTTGCAGTCCCAAACGTAAACGAGCGTATCGAACTAATTTGTGACTACTCACTGAGTATTTAAAGCATTGGAATTTGAATTCTTGTGGGTGTAGAAAAAATCTTTTGAGAAAAGAAGAAAAAAATTTAAAAAAACCAATAGATACCCGGAATTGGCTGCTTCATTTCAATTGTTGATCACCATACCATTAGCGGCCACCGTGCCACGAAGACCATCTAAGGGCACACTGGTGAAACTAGACAGGGACGTATCAGGCCCTTAATATAAGACTAAGGTTTGTGGTCATGTTTATGATGACACGCTTAAAATGTAAATCTTTGATGAAATACTATGGCTTTCAAATCCGATTAAGTGAAAACGCTAATGTTTGTATTTGCCATCGCAGCCACCGTTGTGTATTTACACCCTTCCATTACCATCAACTTTTTCTTTGCACAAATGTATAACTTTCTCGATCAATTTGTGTTTTTAGTTCTGAACATATAAGTATGTTTACTCTTAGCTTTCTTTACAATGCTTGACCAGCTATAATTCATGCTGAAGGTTCATTGCGTGGCAAGACCTTTAGCACGTGCCAAAATGAAACACCCAACAGATTTTATGTGAATTAATGATTTAGTGGAACGTTTAGTCAATAAAGCGGGTTCTTATCATCTTTTATTAATTAATTCACGCAAAATCGAGAAACTGAATGTCACCGCCGCATACGTCCACAATACTTGACTACGCAAAAGTCACAAACTTCACAATACACTAATCATAGACACGCTGGTGTTGATTATATCCCCACTATGCCATAGATAAAAGTTACAGCCACAAATTTTTCATTCAACAGAAAAAAAAAAACCTTCTTTGTTCTGAATTAAGCACATTTGTTGTCTAGTCTCCTGCGCATTACCTTGAACTTTACCTTCATTTCTTTGTTTCAGACAACTTTGTCATGTGCAACGAGAGTTGGACCGGCCAGATCGGCCCCGTAGGCGTGATACGCTCCTTCCAATTTGGATCTAGTGCAAACTCGAACTTTTCTACAATTGCAATTGTAGCTTTCCGTACTTCCACCAAAGCAAACTTCTCGCCCAAACACGCACGGTTGCGGCCATGGAATGCAGTGATTTCACACTTGCTTTTCGCCAAAGTATACTTTTTCATAATCTCTTTTTCAGTGGTTCCCCACCTTTCGGGCATGAAAGTATCAGCGTTTGGCCAGTAGCCCTGATCCCTTTGCGTGATAAAACTGTTGTTGCCAACGTAAACGCCCTTGGGAATGTGTATATCTTTGCCCAAAACCACGCTTTGCCTCGTGATCCGGTTGACCAACTGGGCGATGGGCGGGTACATTCGAAGGGACTCAAAAATCACCGCGTTCAAAAAAGGCACATCCTCTTTTTCATGGGGTTCCGCCTCGCCAAGCTTGGTACGCAATTCCAGTTGAATATGAGGGTGTTTTGCGAGCAAGTATAATACTGTGGTCAAAAGCATTTCTGGGTTTTCGTGACCAGCAACTAGAGCAATGATTGCATTATCCTCAAATTGCTTTTCGGTGATATCGCCCGTCTCATATGCGTTGGCCAAATTCAGACCCAATCGTTCGCTATTCTCATATGTTCTCTCCTGTAGGATCTTACACCGTAACAAGGCCTTGAATTCTTTGATCGCGCCTTTTGCACGCTGCCTGCTAGGTAGACGAAGTTTGTCCAAGGAAGGAAACGTCATGAACATAGGACGGAAAATCTGCCTCTTGAGGTACTTCACACGACTGAGGACCGACTCGCCGTTCATGTCTATATCCAAATTGCACCCAATCACACAATCCCCAACACACGCCAAGAAAAAACGCAGTATAATGTCTGGCACGCTGACAATATTGTTCACACCATATTTTGTGTCAAGAACCAGGATAAGGCCCTGGACGTGACCCGCTAAAGGCTTATGGTCGGGGAACAAAATGCTATTGGTCATCACTCTCCTGTACCGCCTCCAACGGTCATTCCCTGCAGATATGATGTTGTCGCCAAGGTATTCCAGCGTCACGGCAAACGGGATTTTTTCGGAATTGCCGCTTTTTTCGAAAACTTCGTTGTTTCTCAATACTTGTGCAACGTATTCGGGGCGAGTTACTAGCACATTCCATTTTGACGCGAAATATACCTTCACCGCACCATGTTTCTCCAATTTTGCCCTAAAAAAACGTTTGAAAGTCTTTTCCTGGTCCCAATCAGTGAAAATCGGAATAAAAACAACATAAAAGGGAATGGTGGGGATGTTGCGAGGAAAGTTGCTTGGTGGAAGAACAAGGCACCGAAGCCAGTATGCTGCCACGATACACAATGTTATGAGGAGCCAGTCTATTGCAAACATCGATGAATTTTTTTGTGAAATCTGGTGGAAGGTATATTTAAATAGCTAGTTTGCTTTATATGTAGTTTTGACAAAAAGGGTCAGGAAATTTGAGTTGACGAATGTGGCATTATCAACGTCAATACTGATATTGTATATTGGGTGCAAAAAGTTTCCGGCCGAGCACCCTCGCAGCTTTCAGCGTAGTGAAGCCGCGCTAGACTTACCTACTTGAGATCTCACTGAACTTTTCCCATTTTACCATAATAACAATGCTTATTACGCGAGGATTTTGCAGAATGTTTCAATTCTGCCGGATTGGTATCGAAGTCAATCTCTTTTTGCGACAATGCAGATTATTCGAAAAAAAGGATGTAGTTGCTCAAAATGACCTGCACCCTTGGCTATTCTATGGTGGTAACAGCTGAGTAATCCTTGATTGACAATTCTTCGGGAAAAGGGAGTTTAATGATAATTGCAATTGGGACATGAATTGAAGTCACGGTGTGTTTTTAATCGGAATGTTCTCGATTTGGGGGTATGAATATACCCGCATGTCCTTTTTATTGAACACTGAAACTGTACAGAATGCTTAGAGCTAGTTTTGCCACACTTGAAAGTATTTGGCACGAGCCATTGGTGAAAATTAGCGAATGAATGAAAGCAAGAATAAGTTTCCGTTTTTCTGTCTTTAGACAGATGCCTGCATTATGTACAACTGTTGAGAATATCCTAGCAGACCTCATGCGATTAGCCATCACACATCAGTCAAACTCCACTCATCCCTCGAAAATCTCAAAGCATTTACCCTAGTGTTGATGAGACGGCCTTCTCTGAGGCGTAAAAACAGAAATCGCTCAAGGCACTCGTTGAAGCTTTTTTTTTGGAAACTGGCCTAAACGCATAATACTCCAGAGCTTTGCGCACGTGACCTATGTCACATGACTATACCCGGGGATGTCGCGTGTAATTTGCCATCCTCTCATTGGCCCTTGAACCTGACCCCGGAATAACAGATTTCGCATGCCTTTCAGCTTTTTGCTAGTTCAAATTTACCTACACCATATCACAACCCCTAAATTTCTAAATACCTCCACACCCACAAAATGCTTTCTCGTGTTGCTTTGAAACGTATGTATACGGTCAGAAAATAATAGCAGATACAAGATTGTGGATAAAAATCGGTTTCACAAATTTCTTAGCTGAGGTTTTACCCGCCTTTTCCTCCGGGCTACCCGCCGGGCCGTGTATGGAGAAGTGCAGCCAAGAATCAACTACACACTGCCGACGGGAAGTCGGGTCTTGCGGATGAGGTCAGAATGTAGAAATACACAAGCACGATCATCATTGTGAATCCCGGATTTTGAACTTCTGCAACATGCTTCACAGAAAAAAATGTCCCATCACGAGCTTGTCAGGTCAGATTGCTGGAACTGATTGTTCTGACTCAAAAGACACTCCAGCACAACTCTCAGCTCAGAAAACGGAAAGTCGGTTTTTGAACGCGTGTGATGTTCCTAGCCATGTCGGCGGCTATTGACCCCGCCTTCCCCATGGCACCAGCTAATCACTACGGACAGCACTTTCCTCATTGCATATTCATATCATGGGTCTTGTTAATCACTACTATTGCTCCGCTTACTAACAAATCAGCACTCGCCAGATTCCCGCTCAGATCCGTTGGTCTTAGCGCGCTTAGAGCGTCTTCCACATCGACCGTGAAGGTCTCTCATGATCAAGAACAGGAACTCCTTGTGAACCAGAGGAAAAACCGCCCTGTCTCCCCACACTTGACCATTTACACGCCACAGATCACCATGATCTTGTCGTCCTTTCACAGAATCACAGGTGTGGCCATGGCCGGCGCTTTCTACGCATTGACGTGCGGCTACGCCGCTACCTCGCTTCTCAGTGTGCCATTTGACTCTGCCGTGCTTGTTTCCGCTTTCGCCGGCTTGCCATTTGCTGCCAAATTTGCCGCCAAGGCCGCCATGGCCTACCCCTTTGTTTTCCATGCTTTCAATGGAATCAGACATCTTGTGTGGGATCTTGGAAAGGAATTGTCCATCTCGGGTGTGTACAGAACCGGCTATGCCGTTGTGGCAGCCACCGCCGTGCTTGGCTCGTGGATGATCTTCTGGTAAGCCTTAGACATCTGCGTTTGGGAATCATACTGAATTTAATATTCTGAAGCATGTATTCAATAATATGATATTGACGCTATATTGTAGAAGGACGCGTGGAATTGGAAAAAAGGTAGTCAATACAGAAGTCCTGCAATAACCAAAATGTGGGGTACATCAAGCTAATCATATAATCGCTGTTTCCTCGTTTCTTTTCATTATACGTCCCATCACGACCCCTCGTGTTGAGTTGCTTCATATTCAATCCTGTTATAGTTCTCATTACATTTTATTTCTCCCCGAAAACGCTTTCGGCCTCAAAGCATAGACAGTGCGTCTCGCCACTGCAAAACCCACATCCCGGCTTCTTCTTTGCATTTGATAATTTGAATTCTGCTCCACCAAGCGGCTCTAGTTCAACATCGGAGTCCAGGCGCTTTTTCTCAAATGAGCCCATGCTGCCAGAGAATGGGTCCCGTTCGTTGATGATATCGACGTTTATCATACCGTCCTCCTGCTCGAACAAGTTCATGTTTAGTGGGCGAAGAAAGCCAGAGGTGAAAAATGAACTGGAACTCGGACCTGCGAACAGTCTTTCTGCGCCTTTCGATGAAGGCTCGGGATCTACATCCGGTATGTTTTGCTTCAGTACTTCGTAATCTAGGCCAACATTTGTTCCCACAAAGTCTGCATCATTCCCATTAGAGAAAGGCGATCTAGATGCACCATGACCTGCCTTCAAGTCAAGGTAGTGTTTGATCTGCAGCTGCACATGCGAACCTTCCTTCAGTGAATCGCCGACAAATTTTTTTGTCACGCTGTGGATGACGTTCGCTTGCGTGGTTAAATGAGCCAAAAACGCGTCCAAATCGCGCACATTGTTTATGTGATCAAGTTGATCCAGTGGCAGCTGCGGCAGCTGCGGTTTAGCTGATGGGCGCGTGTCCAATGCATCGAAAGTTATGACCCCACTTTGCACAAACTTAAGCTCCTGAATCTGGTTTGTGAGAATATCAATATAATTCTGCACTAACTCCTGCTCTTTGAGCTTGGCCAAATAAGTTTTCTGAAGCTCGGAGACTTGCGCTGTTGGCGCCAGCTCAGGCCTCAGTGGCGTTCCTGTTTCAGCATTAGCCGTCAGCGGCAACCCCCCTTTACCTCTTTGCGACAAACCCCGGCGCAGATCAGCAGAGGAGTGGATCAGATTGACGGAGTTTGGAGCCGACATCGGCGTCGATACGTGAGCAGAACTCCATTCGATCTCGGGGTAGAAGGCGTAACCCCTGGCGGCGGCGGCAGCAGCAGAAGCAGCAGCAGGCGCCCCATAGCACCACGCGTCCGCTCAGACCCCGCAGAAACCGTCTTTGAGCCGCCCAGTCGCCCCAGAAGCTTGCATTTTTTGTGAGATAGTAGTCTGGGTTCGGTCCCGGGCGAATTCGGGCCACCTCCGGGTAGAGCAGGGGCCGCCAGTGGCTTGCGGCCGGGCCGAGGCCTGGGTGGGAGCACCCACTTCTTCAGCGTATTGATATTACCCGCCGCGGTATCGTCGACAAGAAGTGTTTGAGACGGCGACAGCAGCGGATTATAGCGAGGGTTAAATGCCAGTTTCGTCACCACCGGGGCGGCGCCAACGGGGGCCACGGGCTTCGGTTTGATGGCGATTGCAGGCTGGATCTTGGCGTACTTGTGCGGGGCCGGCCCGGCACGTAAGTTTGCTGCATGTGTGGTATTTAGCCCCGGCTTGTGGAGACTTGTCATCGCTATCGGGGTTCCCGGTAGCCCGCCGAGGGGCACCGAATTCAGGCTGGCAGGAGCGCCTGGCTTTGTGGTTTTTGCAGCATTTTTCATGGCGCCAGGGACATTCAGGGACACGCCACTTTGGCTGTTAGTATTAGGTATCCCCTTTTGGTGACCCGCTGTGGTTTTGGCGGCGTTTGGGGCAGGGTCGGGCGGCGGCATCTGCTGCAGAAATGGGCCATAAATCGCGGGGCAAATTTTAAAGATAATGATTGTATTTTTTTTTTTTATAGCAAGAGTGTTTTCGTGGGCTATGGTGACTTTGGGCCCGTTTTCAGTCCTTTCAAGTTTGCTGATTTTTGTACGTTTTGGTCGTCGTATAATAATCTTTTCAAGATCTCCGGAAGAAGAGACATGTATACTACCGGAAGCTAAGCGCTGCCAGCTTTTTTCCAGCCGGTGCTACCATCTCGAGCCCGCGTAGGCTGAAGGCCAACAAACGCGGGTAGGTCAACAGGAAAAACATTAGATAGCAGCGATAATGACGCGTGACCCCAAATATATAGGAAAAGCAACTGGCTTCATTCCTACAACTAGAAACATTTACAGAAAATGAAAACTTTAAGAAAATATTGGCATTCATGCAATAAATTGTGAGTGGTATATTCCTTATCCATTGTATCCCGGTCCCCGGTCCGCGCCGCGCGTGCCGAGCGGAATCTTTAATATTAGGGGGGTCTAAATCAGGGCTAAATCACACTCGTACGTAATGTATGATAAATGTTTTTTTTTTTTTTTTTTGACAATGAAAACAAACGGTAATTCGAAGGAAGTTATTAGTACCGGATGAGACTAAAAATGAAGCTGAACAGTAATTCACAAGCATGCCCTTACTTTTCTTTTCCTAAGGATCCGTACACCAAGAACTATATTGCAGTGATATCATAACAAGACAGACAAATCAAAACACACCCCAAAATGTCACTTCAAGAGAAAAAGAAGGAGCAGATGAGTCAGCTCAGTGAACAAGCAGCCATTCTACACGCAAACCTAACAGAATTTGATTCGTTGATCAAAGAAACCTGCATCCAGCACAAATCCGTGCAAGATTTGGGCATTATGCATGGAGCCCTTTTTATGGCCAGCCACCAAGTGTTTGGAAACGCGTATGATGTCGAAGCAGCAGACCAAGGTAATGCATGAATATCCAGGTATTTCATCTAGACTTTTGCATAATATGAAAAGTTGGTAATAGCCATAAATGCCGTGGATGTCTCTTCACTTTTGGGGTCTAGGGCATGAGCATGGATGCGGTTCATCAAATCTGCCACTTACTCGATTAATTGTGAATTTTGGAAAATGATTCGAACAATCTCATTTGATCTTACTGGGAATCACCGACTGATTTGATTACTGCTCAGATTGAATGGCAACAAAAAGTCATTCTTTAGTCGATTTGGATGTGGATTTGAATTCGTCATATGGGCATATTGAGCCACCTAGCACTAAAACCGCATGATTCAACGGCGGATGATTCGTCTGTTCAGGAATTCATGATGACTGTTTCCAAAACAGAAGTCTGTGGAATGAATTGTCAAGTTCAAAATTGGGGTTTACTGTTACCAGCGCAGCCTAGTCTTGCATTGCTCATGACTTGCCAGTTTCAGTCTCATTCCATCAAAAAAGCATTGAATTTTGGGGTAGAAACAAAGAAACAAACAAACAAAGAAACAAACAAAACAGCAAGATTAGTGCTGAAAGTATGAACTTACAAGAGGAAGGTGCTGGGCTTCTCTGTGTCATGTTTTCATACACATGAAAGAAAAAGGAAGCATTCATTTATCATACGCCACACTAATTGGCTTATTACTTCGTCTTGAGTTTGAATTAATGGTCAGTTTCGAGACCAAAAAGGCACATTGAATGTCTAACTTGGCTTTAGACACACAAGTATGTACAATGCAGCCCGAATCAACCTTG
>JAKTVE010002307.1:0-15009 GCA_030557065.1 Metschnikowia rubicola | reverse complement strand
ACCTAGCACTAAAACCGCATGATTCAACGGCGGATGATTCGTCTGTTCAGGAATTCATGATGACTGTTTCCAAAACAGAAGTCTGTGGAATGAATTGTCAAGTTCAAAATTGGGGTTTACTGTTACCAGCGCAGCCTAGTCTTGCATTGCTCATGACTTGCCAGTTTCAGTCTCATTCCATCAAAAAAGCATTGAATTTTGGGGTAGAAACAAAGAAACAAACAAACAAAGAAACAAACAAAACAGCAAGATTAGTGCTGAAAGTATAAACTCACAAGAGGAAGGTGCTGGGCTTCTCTGTGTCATGTTTTAATACACATGAAAGAAAAAGGAAGCATTCATTTATCATTTGCCACACTAATTGGCTTATTACTTCGTCTTGAGTTTGAATTAATGGTCAGTTTCGAGACCAAAAAGGCACATTGAATGTCTAACTTGGCTTTAGACACACAAGTATGTACAATGCAGCCCGAATCAACCTTGGATTAAGAGACTTGGTTCTTTCAAATCCTCGAAAAACCAAAATTTCGATTGAATTGAGGCGAATTAAGATCAGGGTTTTTCTCTGGCCAACTCAGCACCACAATCCCATCCCGTCAGTGATTCAGTGTGACACCCCACGGCCTGACATGACCATACACGTAAACTAAACTACAACTGAGTTGAATCGACCAGTCGTTTATATACACACCTTCAACATTCTAAAAATCGTTCCATATGTTTCCCTTGCAAGGCTTACCCCTCTCTTAACTGCTCTCTGGGCTCTGTGCACGCGCCGCTGCCAAACGTTCCCTATATATCTTCTGTTTCAACTTTTTATCCGCGATCAAAATATCTCGTTCCTCATCCAAATACTCCATTGTCTGGTATTTCTTAACACAGTTCAATTGCGCTTGATTGATGCCATCACACTTCTTCATCGCCTCCATGGGGCTCTCATAGCTATTCGAACATGCCACATATGCCTTTATGAGGTCGTCACAGCGGGCAAAGGTCTTTTTCCGCCAGCGCTCAAAACATACCTGCTCTTCTTTTGGCGTAAGCACCCAAACGGGCATGTTTGGGTTGGTAGGAAGCTCACGATTGTCGTAGGGCTGCTTACTCATTCTCTTTGGCAGTATACAACCTTAATTTGTTGTTTTTTCGTAAGACTTTGTAAAACTTTATCAGCTTTTGAGCCCGATTTTGGCATGAGTGAAAACACGGGCCCAAGTCGTGGAGGCGAGTGGCCTGCATATTACTAATCCGGCCATCAACAGGCACATGCCGTTAATGTGTTTTCAGTCTACTTTTTACAATTTCAAATTAGAAAGACTGTCAATCTTTTGGTTTTGACAGAATAATTCAAAGCATTTCCTGGATAATTGATTTTTGATGCTTCAGGAGGAAATAGTCAGGCTCGCAAGTCAAAGTCACGTGGTGTAAGGCACATGACCATGACTTCAGGAACAAAAGAGTGATAGATTCTACTCGTTCCAAGAAAGAGAAGCAGATAAAAGATCGCTGGGCTCATTCAAGGCAAGTTATAGCATGTATGACCACATTTTCCTGTATTTCGCTCCTTATGGCTGATATGATTCATCTATGACAATTTGAAATGTTGCTTGCGCGCTATCTGCAATGATACGGCAGTTTTCAGGGTGTCCTCCCAAAATCTGCTTTGGGCTCATTAACGAATCAAGTAAAGACACCGTATATCATTAAAAACCCCTTTTACTGTTTCTCCAAAAATCATGACGCAATTCTCACCTGTTTCGTCCATTTTCGTGGCTTATGGCCAACTAGAGCCCAATCCGCAGCTTGGCCAGTGCCCAGTCGCGCATTGAACTGAATCTACATCGACATGTATGGAACCCACGTGATCATAACATAGGCTAGAATCAGAAATCAACAATCCCGACAAAAACATTCAACAAATTCTTCGCTCCAAAAAACTAGATATTTATTATAAAACTTTTACCAAGTAAAATAAGAAATATCGCAAATTGAATTGTGGTGGTCCAAAAACGAATCAAAAGATCTCATTCATAAATATGCTTGATGAGGCGCCTGAGACGCTCATCCTCTCAGCAATAGAAGGGTTTGAAACCCAGCCGGACGTGGCGAGTATTGGCCGTATCAACGAGCTGGCAAACAGGGTTAACGAGCTGTGGCAAGAGGAAGAAAATCGGTTGGAAACTGAGGTTTCTGCGCTCGAAAACGACCTTCGGGCTGAATTGGCCGAGATAGACGTCCTCAAACGCCCCACAAATGCCGTATTCGAGCTGCTACATCTTCAAAACGATGCCAAAGCGCTGATATTACGCAGAAATGCCGAAAACCCGGAGAAAAACGACGTTTTCAGCGTGATAAACGAACAAAAGGCGCTTTTGGATAAGAAAAAAATCCTGCTAGCAAAACAGCTCTCGGAGCTTGAGAGCAGAATCGCCCAGATGCGTACAACTGAGATGGATTTGACTCAGCGTGAGGCAGAACTTGCAGAGCAAAAATTGGCGGCTCTCCAGACAAATACGTCATCCAATATGGATCTGACGACGATGAAAATCATGCTTTTCAAGAAATTCGGGATCCACATTGAGGAAGGCGAGGAGGGAAATAACGACAAAATTGTGATTTTCAACGAGAAGCGGAGCGGCGCGAAAACACTAGAAGTCGACCCGAAGTTTCTGGATTACTTCATCAGTAATTACATTTGGGAGCATGTCGGGAACAATGAGGACGCATAATGAGGACTCGGGATATACAATGGCGGGCGAGAGTTTAAGTTGAAAAAATTTTACTTGGTTTGTGAGTTATAGCTTCACTCAGACAACAATCTGGCGATAAATCAGATAAGAATCGGATGAAAATGAATATGCCAATCCATCGAGTCACACGCCTGCTTTCATGAGATGATAAACAAGGCACGAAAATGTCGAAACAGCTCGCACTTTCTAAAAAGCTTATTCAGAAGATAAGTGCTTCGAAGTGGTGATGTAAGGGTGGGAAAAGATATCTTCTGAGCACATAGTATGTTGGAATGCCAAGCAAAACGCGTTATGAAGGATTCCACACAATGTGTACATCAGTGTTGTGAGTTCAGTGAAAGCCATCGAGGAAAGGAGAATAGTGTTTTTTAGAGCATATTTATGGCGAGTTTTTGTCCAGTTTTCCACAGTCAATAGTCAGATAAGTCTTTGCATTGATTTTGGCTCTGTCGAAGCTTTTTACAAGGTCTGAATAGTGATCTGACCAGCAAACTCCGTGTACCTGAAGTATTGATTGAATGGCTATATACATATGCGAAAAAGGTTCTCAGAATGAAAAAAAAAAAAAAAAAACGAAAGAGAGCAATGGGTGAGGCGAAAAAAATAACGCCAATCAGAAGTATTTAGGGTTCTCTCTGAAAGTGGTCTTGGTCCATTTGGGCACCAAATGCACAGACTTCCTGTAGCCCTTTGCCTTCTTGTCAAAAGTCGTATATTTGTCTTTGACCTTCATGTCGGCTTCACGGGGCAAGTTGAAGTATAAGTTATCGATTTTCTTGCAGTTGGTTGTGTTTCCGGAAGGGGCCTTCAACAGCTGGAACAAGATCTCGATATTCTGATCCACGAGCCGCATTCTTGATCTCATACGAGACTTTTGCGGCACCGAAAGCCTAGGGGCCTTTTTCCAAAGGTATCCTCCTTGGGCCACAAGCGTCGACTTGAAGGCACCGAACATGTGTGTGATTATCAGGGTGGATTGTAATATGAGAAGGTTTGAGACAAGCGCTTTTTCGCATCAGACATGTGTGCGTGCGCGGCACAATAATGATGGATGTTATGATTCCAGCAAGGTTCTGAAAAGGACGTTTTTTTTTTGATTTTTTTTTTACTGGAAATGGCTGGAAAAGTCAAAATATTCTTTTTGTCTCTTGACAGGTACTAACTTTGTAGTTTATGAAGTACAATTTGTCGGTTTTGTTCTGGCTCACCCCAAAATACAACTCGGCCGGTTATGGAGTGAGTGCCTGCCCTATAAATCGGGTTGGCCGCATTAGAGTTTGTAATAAAAAAGAAAGAAAAAAATACAAATTGGTTTTTGAGAGCCTCAACCAAAAAGTCTGTGATCCATTATCACGTTTTCTTTTCTTTGTGATCTTTGAACTTTATGAAGTCTGATGTTCTTCAATTCTGAGTTCCCTCATGCGAGGTCAGCTTCCAGTATCTGTCGCGCACACGTGATGATAGATTTACATTTTACAGGGATATTGCGCCATCTTGTAATGAAAAGTGACTTGTGATACCAATAAGAAATAATACAGTAGCGTAAAGCTGGGATTTGTGTTCTGAACGTCGTTTTCGTGCTAAATCCAACCTGCCACAGCAAAGGCTGGACCACCGCCAATAAAACTCCAGTCACGTGATGCAATATCAGATAATCATGACTAGTCTCTCAGCAATAGCTGCAGGGAAAGCACAAAAAAGGAGAGAGGGGCGATTTATCAATGACGTCTATGCACAAAACCTAGCCCCTGAATATACCCAGGGCTTTTATGATAACATGAATTGGTTAGGAAGCTCTTAGCGATTTGGGGGCGGAGGCCTGCTCTCACGATGCACGTGCGCGCCCGCGGCGGCCCCAACGTGGGCTTAAACGTGGGCCCTAACATCCGCAGCCCAACGTGGGCGAGGCCCCGTGGCGGTCACGAACAGAGTGGGCCGCACTAAACGGCCCAGGCCCGGTCCAGGCCAGCTAATCCAAAAATAACCCCAAAAAAGTAGGCTATTTCATCACAATTTCGTGCGGAAAATCGATAAATTAATACTTTTGGAATACTGTTCAATCTTACTCAACTACATTTCTGTTTTAATTCAATCCAATACGTATTGATAGGTTTTCCATCGATAGGTATTTACTTGTTACCGCACTCAATTGCCGCAATTCGCAAGATGCAAGTCAAGTCACGGACTAGACTGAATAGGAGAAGCGAATAGGGCACCAAATTAGCCAGCCTGGCCCGGACTCCTGCTCAATTCTATACCTCGGAAGTGGCCAAGCGCGAGTTCCGGTCTTTGGGTTAGGTGTCCGGATCGGAGCTCCCAGGCTCATAATTCTCAAAGTGGCGCGAATACCGCCCCCGGTTTGCACACGCGCACGTGCCTCAAAATCTGGAACATTCGACGTGCCTGCAGGGCAATAGACCGCAAAGATAAGCGGTGAAAAACGTTTTCAAATTTTTTCACATTTAGATTATTTCTACATTTGGCAACTGTAATTTTTTTTTGTTCTATTAAACCCTATTTACCTGTAAACCCAATTTTTTTTTTCCTTTTCATGCTGGCATTGTCTCCTCTGCCGCTTGGTGATGCAGATCCACCCGGTTTCATTTTCTGAACTGAAAATCTTTTTGATTTTTTCGCTTTTCGTGAATTGAATGAATTTTTTTTATGCTTTTTCTCTCTCCTTAACCGCCTCCGTTCACATCCCGCTCAACCATAGACGGTAATTCTGTGACGTGGAGGCAATCGCCTTGCCCTGCAGAATTGGCTGGCTGAGAGAATAATTCAATGAGAAATCAGCCAAGTTGGCCTCGGAGTGAAAGCTTCTTGGTAGTAGCAAAGGCAGGCCAATGGTCTCTGCAAGCGGCATGCTCTGTGGCTGCTGGTACAAAGATGGCGTGAGCAAAGGCAGCGCCATGTCAGCGTTAAACGATTGTAGAAGTGAATTAGATTGCTGCTCGTCTTTTTCCCTACACTCATGAGAGCAGTAGACAGAGTTATCGCTGCACAACTGATCACAGGTGATACAGTAGCTGTTAAAGGCGTCCGAATCCATCATGTGTGTGATTTCTGAGGGTGTTTTGGTGTGACGGTTTTTGGCTCAAATATATATAGTGGTGGCTGAATAATGGCCTGATGTGAGAAATGCTATCGTCAGCGGACGTCTTGGATCAAGACTAGTGGGAAGAAAATGAAGAAAAGCTGTGGAGCAGAAAATTTGCAGCGGTGCAAAAAAAATGTGAGACACTTTTGGATGGAGACGTGGGGTGGTTATATATCATTGCACCGTGTCACGTTTTTATTTATAGAAGATCTAGAAGTGTGTATTATTGCAGCGCGAGAAACGAGGGCAACCATGTGCGCGGTATGGTTGTGCGCAGTTTGTTGTCCAAATTGCGGGCCCGTCCCCCGAGGGTACCCTCGGAACTGCCATGGTGCTTGCTCATTGTGCGCGCCACGCATTCTGGCCTCATGAAAGGGTAATTTTTTGCGGGGAATCCTGCGCAACGCGTGTCTCGAACTTTCCAGCAGGTTCGAATTAGACTATAGCGTACACGGAAAAGTGTATGCCCCAGGCCCGAGAATCGGACCTTTTTGTTGGGGCCATTTTACTTTGGAGCTATTAGAGAGTCGCGACTATTTCGATCTTTCTCATAATACTCTGGCCGAGGTCTTTGATGTAAGTTTTGAGTCGTTTATTCATTCCTCGTGGTCAAGTCTGGGCGGCTTAAGAGAATCGATAAAAAAAAGTAATCGACCTAGTGGAACCATTAGACATCATGGGCGCCCCTATTGAGCACTTCAAAGTTTCCTTCACAATGACTTGTAAATGGCCTGTGTATGTTGTATTTACGGCACTTTTTAAACTATTAGTGAAACACGCATGAAACAAGCGCAAAAGCTTGTTGGTTTTCCTCCACGCTGGTTACTCCGCACTCCACCACTGTTGCGCGGTGGCACCATTTTTTTGCTAGGGCGACCGACCGTTTCACTGTGAAAAAAATGTTGGAAAAAAAAACCTGCGCGTCTCACATCCTCGAAGGCTCTAGATCGCCCCTAGCCAGACTATAATCTTAATTGAGCATGTGCTGAAAGTTCTGCTTTGGACAATGTATTGAGGTATACACAAGTGTTTGTGGAGAACACAGAAATATCGGAATAGTGACCGATATGCCAAGACCCCGTCGGTCCGGATGCGGGCATTGCAAGCGGTGGCCCGGATCGCAACCCTAAAGGAAAATGACACCATTACCCCGGAAAAGGGACCCCCGGAAGTCGAATGACCGGCCCTCGGTGATGGGCTAGAGTGAAGTTTTTTCGCGTTTTTTTTTTCACAGCCTGTCTCCACAGTTGCTACCTACCAGGCAGGCCATCACCATAAACCGGTCAACCAAATTCGGTACTCGAGAAAAAGAATTACGCAACTCTATTTTGTTTATGTATCGTATTCACGCCTTTTACACATACTGCTGTAATACATCATCAAGTAATTTTCAATGTTCTACTGTCTGGTTTCACTTCTTTTTGATCTTTCAATAAATTATCACCCTTACTTCGAATCAATTGTTGCTGGGCAACGGTTTTCACGGCCGTCTCAACATATGAAATCATCTCATCGCTGAAATTTTTCACGTAGACAGCTGCATGCAGATGACGGCGATGCGAGCGCGAGCCGCGCGTGGCGAATGCACCAGGTACGTCCAGCCGTGGCCGTGCCGATCATGATGAAAGCCAGAATACTCAGTGGGTATATACAATTTGAGCAAACCTTGTATAAACAAGGAATGCTAACAATCTCCGACATTTTGAAGAAGTAATAATACGTGGAACTATACGCGGAACGAGCATGATGCCGTGATGCAAGTACGAAGAGCGGAGTTGTTTTTATGCAGAAGTGTGGTTAGCGCTCCAAATCAACCAAGCCCACTGCATGCAAGAGTGCACATAGCCGCTTTTTCTTGCTCAACACTGTTTTTTTTTTCTCGCACGCGGCGTCGTGTTCCGGGGTTGTGGCACATCCGCGAATGGCGTCAATCTGGCCAGACTCAGCAAGGCTTGCTTAGATTGTTTGTTTACGCACTTAGCTTCGCCGAGCCCTGCGTTGTGAAAAGACAAGACTCTTCTTAGTGTGCATATAAGCACCAGAATGGAGCAAATTGCCCAGGGCATGGTTTGTAGATCATAATGTATATAAAGAATGCACCGTGTCGAATCACCATCTCAGGGTTCCAGCCAGTCTATTGTTATGGTCACGAGCCACTAGATGAAACAACGAGCAAATAAGGTCATTAACGACCTTTGTTCTTTAATTAGGCGGAATCTAGTCGACAGATTTCTAGGCTTGGGGTTGAGCCTGTTGGAATGATACGTTTACATGTATGAATATACAATGATGTTTCATGTGCCTAATTAGTGATCACGTGGCTCACCCACCGATTCTGGCCCGCCCGTCGTGACCGTACTAGCACGCTGCGTGCCTGTGATTCTTGCATAGAGACTCAAGGCACGTAGAATTACCGATCGCCACGTTCATAACCGAAAGCGGCCAGAGCTAGATAAATAAATCGCCCGTTACAACAATAGAAATACAACCTGAAATTTAGTGTGGCTGTGTGGGTGTTGTTTTAATATCTCGTCTGCGAGGCTACCGGTCACGTGTGAAGGTCATTGTTAACAGAAAAGTTGACCTTGAGAATTTGCAAATCACACAATCCTGAACTATGCTCGATTGCGGAATTGAAACTTGGCCGTTACCGCAAAATTAGGCGACATTTGCGATGGAAACAGATCCTTTTCTTGGAAAACACGCTTGTGACAAGCAAAGAACAAAGCAATGCTTTTTTGGCGATTATTTCTAACCATCCCAGATTCTACGCATGAAAATCCAAAAGATGCATCAGTTCATGCTGTTTTGAACTTATATTTTAGATCATGAAGGCCGCTGATTTCGTATGCCACACTGGAGTACCAATGTCTGATTAGCGTGACCGCCACCATATTGATGAGGGGAAGTAGTAGCAACAAATCAATTAGCTTGAGGCCCTGAGACGTGTAGAGCTTGTATGTAAGCTGAAGAAACACAATAATGTTGAGCGTTAGGACACCGTGAAAACTCATGAGCTTTTTCGCAATAAACACGGCTTTATGCCGAATGCTGGGAGAATTTTGAAAAGAATCTGCCCCTGCATTGACATCATTATGTGTGCTTCTTGGTGGCTTGAAATCATATAAACAGTTCACCAATGTCAACACGTGACTTACTAAGAGTAGCACAACGGGGCGGGCGCCCTCAGAAGAAAACCTCAAGGCAAGCACTGAGATCGGAATCTCCACTAAAATTGACCCCACTAGTGTCTTTGTGAATAATCGGAGCAGCGCATCGTTTTGCTCCACTAGCTGTGCGATGAGGAGCTCCTGATCGTCGGAATCAAGCGGCGTGTCGGCACCTTCGGTAAGAATTGCACGATCAAGCCTGCGGAGACGCGACATTCTGTGGTTGGAAGAGATTTGTGGATGTGGAAAACCATAGCTACAAATAAGTGAGCCGTCTGCGAATCAGGTTTGGGATGTACGGGTGTATACTGGTAAGATCTTATCTTGATCATCTTTCGAAATTCTGCTTTGAATGCGTTCCTCTGATGGGGTCTTTCCACAAGGTCAATAATTATATTCGAAACAGCAACATGAAAGTTTGTTATTCTATCATGGCGCGTTATAGCAAAACTATACAAAATCGTGCCCCAAACGTTTCTCCATTGGATAGCGCAGTTTCAATTTTGTGCGTCGATAGAGGCGAGTGTTAGTCTAGGAATAGAGTGGCTGCATTTCATTTTGTGTTATGCTGAGGACGAATAACTTTTCAGTACGAAGAAAAGAAATCAGAAGAAAGGTTAAAAAAACATTTCGCTGGTTCAAAAACTATTTGCTGATTCGTTCTTGACAAGAAAAAGCTACACCGGTGCAACATCATGCGACTCCATGACTTTTGAGACGGAATGGCGATATATGTTCATCGGATTACGACGAGCACCATTTTCTCTTCGCTTCATACATCTGATCTGGTAAAGGGAGTAAAAATTGTTAAGCCTCTTTTGACAATATAAAGAACGAATTTCGTTTTTTGTTTTTTCTCTCAGAAAAATGAATATTCTGATGGAAGGCTTCTCTTGAGAAGAATGCAAGATCATGGAGGCTTGGACATATGATTCTATCATCCGACATGAGACAGGAAACGTCTCTAGGGCCTTTATTCCAGCAAAGTGATTATCGTTTGAAAAATGAGCACAATTAAATACTGAGAATGAACCCAGTGCAAAGAGGTTAAGAAACAACGACGGATTCGATCTCTTTTTCTGAAATAAAAAAACATACCGGCGATTAGATTCCACCAAACTGAGCAACTCTACCTACTAAAGCTCGAGATATATCAAAGTGGAGGTTGTTCGAAATCTTAATCTGAGGGCCCAGAAGAATTGGAGCGGCCCAAACAATGTTGGATCATTGTCTGTCGTCTATGAGAAAGATTGGAGGTGAAAGCCTGTATTAAAAGGCGCCCATCAAACAGGATGGACATGGACCAAGTTATGCATGTCATCACAATTGGATACACTTATAATTTTTTTTGTTCTTTAGTCATGTACCATCAATTGGTATGTCTACTTTTTTGGTGGTACTTAATCGTGTGAATCAAGACCACACTCACATCATTTCACGCAGATCATATACCAGCTTATTTCATGAGCATACGTGAACCAATTTGTCCAGAAGTGACCTTCGCTGTAGAAGATAGTCGTCACGTGCAATTTCATCAGGTCTCTAAAGCTAATGGTGTAGTGTGATGCTTTGGATCGGCAACCCCGCAAGTGTCAATTAATCATACAAACACGGAGCTACTTTCGACAAAAATCCAGTCTGGACCGACTCAAAAATTAACCAACAAATAGGCCCAATCAATGGAACATCCCCGCCAAAGAGTTGAGGTATTCGGTGGTGTGATTCCGATTGTTTTCTTGTATCCTCCCTCACCAGTGACACCATTCAACCAAGACTGATATGTTGAGTGAAATGCCTGTCTTTGGTTTCGACCTAACTCAGCTCTTTATTTCATCATTGGGACTATTGTTGGTATCAACTGGTAGTTCACCACATATTTTTTATGACAAAGATCTGAGCAGACCCCGAATTCAGGAAAGCGTCAACATCTGTGGAAATAAACTTTTGAGAGAAAAGCGTACACTTTTGAATTGACAAGCGCTTTTAGAAATGCAGAGAGCTTGCTCCAATCATGTGAGTCAAACAAATAGAAAAAGAAGAAAAAAAACAGAATTCAGACTATGAACGTGATTCCACATTTTAAATTAGATTGTTGTTGTTCTCTTGTACCTGACGAAAAATATAACAGCAAAGAGACAAGGCGGAATTATATTTGCTCAATCGAAAAGGCCCAAATTGCAGCACAAAATCCATGGAAAAAAATGACGTTGCATAGAATTTTCCGATACCCATTCCCTAGTGAAAAGTATCAACGCGTCGAGTCTAGCCAGATCAGCCCATGTGGTTTGTTTAGCCGGCATGTTGCTGCATGTCGCGGCATGATCTGTATCGAGATTAAACCAATAGGTCAACAAAACGATAGTATTAAACGTGGGTTCAAATTTTTTAAGCGATATTCATGATCAATGAAAACTCAATAGATTTACTTTGAGTTTTTTTTACCGATTGTAAATCTCCCAGTCTTGCAAAATTGCCTTCGAATTGCGATTGGCTATATTGTTATCAAAACGCGGTACCTGCATTCGTGTTTGCATACAGTCACCAAAACAAAGCAAGAATGCGAAAGGTCTAGATCCCTGGCGTTGCAATGTGATCATTGCACATATTGTTTCGCGAGCCGGGTAGAAACTCTTTTGTAGAAGTCATACCCGAGCACAGAAAATAACAGGCATTTTGCAAGTCAAATTTTGATCTTGTCGTTATGAAATCAGCCCTTTATGATTACAAGAGCAATGTCCTCACGCTCATCCAATAAACCATGCTGTCACTTTAATGAGACTGAGCTAACGATTTATTGATGTCTGGGAGACTCGAACGAATTAGGCCTATTGTAGCCGACTAGAGAAGTGCGCGTGTCCCCTATGAGGCTATGCGTCAGTTCCCAATGTGAATGTTTTTTTTAAATCTAGGATGGGCTTGTGTGCACTCTCGAAAAAATTGCGTCGCCTCATGTGCACGCCCCGCCCCTTCACACCCCCTGCCCTCATAAGCTAGGCTTTTCCCACTTCTCGGAATCTGGCATTACCGAGTTTCAGAATATCAGATCTCGCCAAATCGGCTAAATCCACTACCACATTCGCTTTTCCAGTGTTCGCTATCTATATCGAGGAAATCTATCGGAACAGAAGTTACAAAAAACCGGGCCTTGATAGTCGTTGGATTTTTCTCTTTGTCCTCACTAGCCGCCGGTAAATTCCTTCACGCGAGCTCCATTGTTTCATTGTTTAGCCGCCCCCTGACCAAAAAAAGAAATTTCCCGTGGTGACTTGGCAAACCTCTGTTAAAGGCGTGAAGCTCAACACACACCCTTTGTTTTTGCTGCCGACAACTAAACCGTGATATAATCACAAGACCGGTCTTTTCTAGCCGTTGTCCTCGCAAAACAACATTCTGCCCAGCTGGGCTCACTCTGCAACACACAATACAACCAAAGATTCTTCTACGCTTTCCACCCACACATTCATTCGCTTTGCCTCAAATTACCAACCCCAGTCGTTCTTTACACCAGATCCCGTCTTAGATTCTCGCCATGAAGTTATTCATTCTCAATAGTGTGGCCATGGCGCTAGTTGCCTCGGCGGCCGCTGCCCCAGTCGCAGATAACGAAAATCACGTGCAGAAACTCGTCAACTCCTTTTTGAATGGGAACTATAATAATGCGTCGAGCTCAGACACGACATCATACTTGCAGACCACCAGTGATTCTATCGAGGAGACACAAAGCCTATCTGAGGCATACACACTGAGCGCGCCCACGGTCGAAATTTCCTCAAGTGAAGATCCATTTGTTAACCAGTTATTCAAGGCGTCGTCGAGCTCGTCTGCTGAGGCCTACATCCCAAGCGCAGAATCGGCTCCGTTGGAAACCAGTACGCCCGTGGCCATATCGTCGGCTGTGCCAACCACAGCTCCTAGCCTGAGTGCTAATGTTGTTTCGAGTGATGAACCAAAGTCAAGCGAAATGACTTCAGCGGAACCAATCGAGAGTGTTTCACTGGAGAAAAGCTCACAAGCCGCGTATACTAGTATTGTTGCTTCGCTGGCGGCAAAAAGCGTTACACCTTCCCCAGCAAGTGTTTCTCTGACAAGTGCTGAAGCCAACACTGCTCTCAAGGTTGGAGCTTTGCAGGAATCGAGCTCGGCCCCTGCCACTCTGACGAGCCCTGTTACCTCGACGTTCAGCCAATCTCCAACAGGGGAGACGGCGACTGTGAGCTCCAGTGACCTAGCAACTGACAGTCCTCTCCCATCCACAAATGCTTCAGCTGATTCTGAGGAAGCCACGAGCTTGTCAGATGCTGATGCACTGGTATCGTCTTCCGAGACAAAGTCGCCTGAATCTTCGCCTATTGCAGAAAGCACTAAGAATATTGCAAGCTCGGCAAGCTCATCGAGATATACAAGCTCCACCGAGCCAGTCGGGTCCTCAGCTGTTGAAGCAGAGACATCAAGCCCTCAAGCATCTAGTGCGTCGTCGACACAAGCTTTTTCCTCGGCGAATAGTGCGTCAAGTTCAAGTCCCATAGACGAAGCCACCAGCGAAGCGGCAATTTCCTCTACATGGCTGAGCTCTGAGCCACCCGCCAGTATCACTGGTGAGGCTCTTAAATTATCTGCTACGACTTCTAGCCCAACAGTCGCTCCCACCAGCTCAGACTTTGGCGAGACGGAAAGTGCTCTGTCTACACCGCTTGAGGATGAACAAGAGTCGTCCCAGAGCTCAACAGTCTTTGCCACAAGCTCGAGTTTCTCGCAGATCGAGCCCAGTCTGAGTACGAGTGCGGAGCTGAGCTTAGATGTCAGTACCCCTTTCTCGACGGTTGTGGCATCCGAAATCACCCCATCTTCTTCGACGGAAACACCTCAAGCAGAAAGCACGGCGAGCGAGCCCGCAACAGAGGCAAGCCCGACTTCGATGGTCGCTCCTAGCTCAACATACATAAATGAGGACACAAGCAGCTCAGAAAGAACGACTCAGCAAGCTTTGTCGGCAAATTCGTCGGAGGCGTCAGCTACGTCAGATCAGTCGGCTGCTGACACCACACTGGCGACTAAGTCTCCAACGTTCTCTACCTACACGCCTTCAGATGTGGCGTTTTCTTCGTCGAGCGGTTCTCTCAGTGTCGAGTCCACTGTTTCGCCCTCTGAGCTGTCTGCTTCGAGTATCGTACCTGCAGCAGCATCTGAAATGGCCCCTACAACCGAATCCCCTTTGGTGGATTCCAGTCTGGCACCTATTTCGCCAACGACGACGTCCGCCCCTGAGACCGTGCCTGAACTGAGCGCTTTTTTTTCCAGCACTTCAACGGGGGTTAGTTTGACTCCTGGGCTGGCGAGTGCGGCATCTTTTATTTCTCAGGTCGCTTCGTCGTTCAGCTCAAGCACGAAGCTGTCTGTGTCTGAGTCAGGAATTTTCATTACTACATCCTCGGAACCGTCTTCTAGCACCAGCGCGTCACTGGAACTGACGCCCGATATTTTTTCAAGCCCCACCGCTTCAAGTGTGAGCCTTCCGAGCTCGAGCAGGCTATCGAGTCTGTTTCTTTCGGCCACACTGTCGGCTGTAATCATTTCGGAGAGCCCGACTTCTGCGCAGAACAGCCATTCGACTACGGATCTGAGTGGAGAATCGCCTGCCACGTCGTCGAGCGCGACTGTGAGTGCCATCAAGGAACTGTCGTCCATTTCGAATGTGCCGAGTTCGGGAACTTCTGTTTATGTCGAACCAACTTCTACGCTGCCATTGGCTGAACTGGAGACTTTGACGCTGTCGGCCATAAGCGCACTGAAAGTGGAATCGGAGACACCGTTACAGACATCGGATAAGGTGAGCAGCTATTTCTCCGTGCCTTTTGCGAGCTCTACCAGCACTCCCTCCATTGTGCCCACTTTGACCGGTTCTTTCTCGGAAACATCGGGTACGCCAGAGAGCATTCGTGTCTCTTCTGAAGCAACATCGAGTGCTGCTGACGCAAAACCCCTCGCAACTGAG
>JAKTVE010002306.1:28474-62974 GCA_030557065.1 Metschnikowia rubicola | reverse complement strand
CCTCTCAGAGGATCTAGCCCGCCACGTGTTTCTACAACTACTTGACGCCGTACGGTTCATGCATGAGAACAATATCGTCCACAGGGACATCAAGCCAGAAAATCTACTTTACAAGACTATTCCTAAAGTTGAGAGGTCCAGGAACGAGTACGAGGCTTCTCTCCGGTCATCTGACGATGATACAAAAGTCGACGAGGGTAAATTTCTCCCAGGTGTTGGTGGGGGAGGAATCGGTATCATTAAGCTAGCCGACTTTGGATTAGCCAAACAACTCAAATTTGATTCGGCGACGTCCAAAGAATCTGCGCGAAGTAACTTAAAGACACCTTGCGGAACAGCTGGCTACACTGCCCCTGAAGTCATACACTGTGGCGTTGAGAGAAAGCGCCGCTTTAGGAGTGCCCATTCAAAGAAAAACTTTTACTCGAAAAGTGTCGACATTTGGTCTTTGGGATGTTTCTTGTATACATCACTTTGCGGGTTTCCCCCTTTCTACGATGATAACAATGAAGTACTCACCCATAAAATCTTGAATGGAGATTTCGTATTCTTGAATCCATGGTGGGATGAAGTCAGTTCCACAGCGAAGGATTTGATTTCAAAGATGTTGGTGGTGAATGCCAAATCGAGAATTACACTCGACGGTATTTATAAGCATCCTTGGATGGCTGGCAGTGTTCCATTAAAGCAAGAGAGTTATTTTCCGGAGCAGCAACTAAGCGTTTCCATTGACGAGAGTGCCCCTTTCAGACCTCCAGATAAGAGAATCAGAAGCCCCGCTGGAATGACTGGGGGACTAGCTTCACCCAAGATCGCCATCAAGCAAGTCTTTGACAATCCGGCGATGTCCTACATGAACTTGCGCCTGCGAACCAGAGAGCCCAAGGAGATAACCCACGCCGAGTTTAAAGAGGTCAAATTCGACTCTCGTGCCCGCAGAGACTCCAAATCCCCAAGTCACCTACCACGTACGCCCAACCCAATGAATAGTGTCAACTTTGGTGATGTATTCAACAAAAACTCCCTCATGTCGGCTTTGGACGGTGGCTCTGTTGACTTGGACAGCGAGTGCTTCGATGAGAATGACCTGGAAGGATTTGCAGACAGCCAAATCTCAAGTTCAGACGAGGAGAGCTTGCCAGACTGTGATAACATAGATGTTCTCGAATTCGAAAACCATGACTCTATCAGTCATTTTCAGGTGCGCGAGAATATTCTTGAAGAGACAGGCTTGAAAAATCTTTCTCTCTCATCGACTACCTCCATGGACTCTCTGAAGCTGAGCGATGATGACTATGCAACTCGCTCATCGTCCGTCATCAGCGGGGCCAACGGAGACTTCGAGTTCACACTAAATTTGAATGATCTGAACCTACTCAGAAGGCGTTCTTCAACCAAAAGCGGCAGAAATTAGGCTGGTAGCAAACAGGTTTAGTTGCATTCATTACGCGGTGAGTTAAAGGTTGGTGTCAGCTACCGCTTTATCTTACAAAATTTCCTTTCTTTAAATATTATGTATTGTTGATTACTAGACTTCATTATGATTTATGTACGAGGGTCGAATGAGCTATCTTTCAACAGGCTTAACATCACTCTGATGAGGAGCCTCATCCTCATCGGGCACTAAACAATTGTTCGATTCTAACAACTCCGCCAAGTCGCCACTCTGAGCCATGGACTGGACAATATCGCAACCGCCAACAAACTCCTTGTTTACGTAGAGCTGTGGAATAGTGGGCCACTGACTGTACTCTTTGATTCCTTCCCTCAATTCAGGGTCTTCCAACACGTTGTATGCGGCAAACTTCTCCGGGTCCACACCCTGCTGACCCAACATTTGGATTGTGGCTCTGGAAAACCCACATTGTGGGAACTCTGGGGTACCTTTCATGAAGAGTACAACAGGAGCCGAGCGAACGGCGCTATCGAGAGCATTCTTGATCTCTGTGGAAATGGATCTAGTGAAGCTGGTTTGCCTCAAGATGCGAGACTAAGTTTGCGTTAGTATGCGAGAGACTGATTTGGCTCATAAGTCCTGCAAGGATCTCTGAGAGAACCCTTTCCGGTCTCTTGTGATGTTCTAATTTGACATACTGTGGCGTTTCCAAATGGTCTGAAGAACATGTTTTAGCGGCTGAAGTGTAAGCTTAGTAAAGGTGAGTTCCAATTCGAGGAGATTCGCGACTCTGCATCTGACTACCGACTGTAAAGGTTTTTTGATCGTCGCTCGCTGCGCGCTGATGCGAAGCTTGTTGTGCTTGACAAGAGGTTGAGATCATGGAGAGCTTAAGACATTGACTTCAGCGCTAAAGTGAATGTCGTTTGCTGTTCTTTGTGACTTGTGGTTACAGATGCAATGCTTTTGCGTCGGTAATATGATTTGCCTGGTGTCATTATCTAACAGTGGGCTCGGCGTCAGAAATTTGAGAATCTGACATCGGATCGTTTTTGTGATCCAAGGTCACGCGGCCAGATTTGTGTCTTCCATGTTTCGAGAGTTTACCGAAAGCGAGCCTTTTGTGAGCACCTGAAGTCACAAAAGGAAAAAGAAATCGCCACCGTTGTAATCAACAGCACAAATAGTCATATCCCATTAGTATCTTCAATGATTATAGGAAGCAATAGGTTAATTACTCTCATGCTCATCGTCGGAAGAATGTTGTGTGCCGCTGCTGATACTCAAAGCCAGTTCACCTCGTTGCCTTTCAGTTTTGGCCTAGTGTTGAGCGCATTCAAATTTGTGGATTCTCAAGACACAACGTTCACGTCAGAGAGCTATGTTCTGACACCAAATGCGCTGGATCAACCTGGGATGCAAGCGTTGCAAGCGATCTCTGTAGCGGAAGTTATTCGCGAACCGAGCGTCAAAACCAGCCGTAAGGGACCCTCTATAATACCTCTTGCATGCTTGAGCGACTCAGTGCTCGAACTAGACTTGAACGATGGATTGCTCACGAGTCGCCAACACTACTCTGCGTCTGTCGATAGCAATCATCAATTTCGGTTCGAGGAATACACCGACAGTGGAAGTGTCCCTAGGGAATGGCTGGTATCTGCAAAAGGTCAGCTAGAGTTTCAGCAGACAGACTTATTTTACCAGTGCCACTCCGGTGAATCATACAAGTTGTACGATGCACCAGTTCACTCCCGCTGCGCACCAGTGTTGTTGGATGTCGTCGAATTAGTATCATGTCAATGAAAGAATACATATTCTATGTAAGTAAATAAGGGGACAAGTTGAATTTGCAAAAGGCTCATATTTGTAGCACGGTGAGCTTAGAAAAAGACATTTTTAAAGGCGTCTTATGGAAGGAATGTACGTCTTGCACAAGTAGGAGCAAAAGGAAGTCACTCTTGTGTAGACTGATCTAAAGGCAAGATGAAAGAATGAAATAGGAAATGTGTCACATGTAAACAAACCACCGGGGTCATTTGAGCTTATTACCACGGGATCGTTTGCTTTTACCATTCATGTGAGTGCGGTAATGTTGCGTGCAATTATCCTGACGAGAAAAACGGGCGCTGCATCCTGGAAGAGGGCACTTATGATTTCTTTCGCCTGTATGGATGCGATTGTGCCGGGCCAAATGGCCCAGGGTTGTGAAAGCTCTTCCACATGTTTTGCACGTATGAGCCCTTCTGATGCCTGTATAAGCACGATCCATTACACGAGAGATGTTCACAGCTGGGATTGCCGTACCTCCAATAGAAGACGCATTTGTAGTTGGAGATTGAGGAGCGAAGGAAATGGTGGACGTGTAAGTGTTTTGAGGGCCAAGGAGTTCTGCGTTAAGGCGTGCGGTATCTGTCGGTAGCCAACCTGAGTCAAAGTGCTGGCCTACAACGACAGGTCCGGGGTTTAACTGCTGTGGTATCCGGGGCGCTGGCGGAGACACGATAATGCATTTAACTTCCTCTGTTTCAGATGGAAGCAATTCTGTTTTCTTTTGTGGTGTATGCTCTTCGGTGTTTGATGTTCCCAGCAGCTGAGTGCCCACAAGAGAGTGCATTAGCTCGTCGAACGACGGGAGCGGGGTTGCATCTTTTAGTCTCGAGGCAAACATTTGGGGTTTTCGTATTGATTCTCGTAGAACTCGTAGAGGGCTTTCCAATCTGCGCCAAATGGGGCTAAGATGTGACGACCCAGTTATGTAACAAATTTCTTATTTTCACAAAGAAGTTTAGATAAAGCGCATGGCAGGTGAAGTGGGGATACACGGATATAAGCAAGGGCTTCAAGAAGCGAGGCACCGGCTCGGCTGATGTATCAACGCATGAATTTTCTAAGGATGGCACAAATTATGAGCCCCTTGTCAATGTGTCCGCATCCTGCGAAAAGCTTCATACCTTACAGCAGCAAAGCAGCCCGCGCCGACGCGGAATAATACACACAGCAAGAAGCTTGTGTATCGGACAGGCGAAGTGTATGTGCAAGAAGTGGCAAACACGTAATTCATTGAAGCAACCATGAGTTTTGATTGCAAAGTTTTAGTCACTTTATAGCCCTTTCTTCAATACATTATCGAGGGAGGATTACGGCATACAAAAACAAAGATGAGAAACGCCGATCCGTTCGGGGGAATTCTCGCGTTGTCAGGTGCTGTGCCATTTCAAAGCCACTCCAGGGTCTTCGGAATCTTCGCGCATGATACATCATGCATAAAGTGTAAGAATTGGTCTGCATGGCATACAATGTCGACAAGCCGCGGCTACCCTTTCGGTAAATACTCACGTGACTGCATGTGGCCTTTGTGAGTGCACACGTGGGCACGGTCGCGATGCAGCCCATTTGTGCTAATATACGCACTCCTGATCTGGTAAATGCTTTGCAAAAAAAAATCATAATTTCGCGCTGTAGTGCTGCAGCTCGAGAGACTACAATCTCAACGTAACCGACTTCGTGAGCTCGAATTCATATCGATATGTAGTTCACGTGACTGCATACTAATCGACCTAGCGTCACGTGCGTCTCACGTTTTCTTGCGACAGCAGTAGTCATTTTGAGACCGTCAGCGTCAGCTAAGACATATCCTCTATAACGCAGAGATGTTCAGAACTGGATCAAGGAGAGTTTGCAAACCGAGCCGCCTTCCAGGATTAAGGTCGATCAAGGTGTCGACCGGTGGCCCAGAGTTCAAGCCGCCCTTCGTGCCGCTTGTCGCGGATGGGTTTTCAGAAGCGATTGGAAACACGCCTTTAATTAGACTCCCCAACATCTCGAAGTCTGTGGGAAGAAATATCTATGCGAAAGCGGAGTACATGAATCCAGGCGGCTCTATCAAAGACCGTGCTGCCAAATTCATCTTGGATGATGCTGAACGTAAAGGGTTGATTCAACCAGGAGGAACTGTTGTAGAGGGTACGGCCGGAAACACCGGAATTGGCCTAGCACATGTTTGCCGCCTGCGCGGATACAATTGCGTGATCTACATGCCCAACACTCAGTCGCAGGCCAAAATTGAGACTTTGCGTCTTTTGGGAGCGGAGGTGCACCCCGTGCCTGCTGTTGCGTTTGACAACCCACAAAACTACAACCATCAGGCTAAGAGACACGCTGAGCTGCTCGAAAACGCTGTGTGGACCAACCAGTTTGACAATGTGGCAAATAGACAAGCTCACATTGACTCTACCGGCCCTGAAATCTGGGCTCAGTTGGATGGGAAAGTGGATGCTTGGACTTGCTCTACCGGAACAGGCGGCACTTTCGCCGGTGTGACGCGCTATTTGAAGCACATGAACCCCGAGATCAAATGTGTCTTGGCTGACCCCCCTGGATCGGTTTTGTACTCGTACATCAAGAGTGGTGGAAAGAATATCGTTAGAGGCGGATCCTCTTTCACAGAGGGAATTGGACAAGGCCGTGTCACCGAAAATTTGAGACCCGAGATCGAAATTATCGATGAAGCTCTCAAGATACCAGACGAAGACTCCATTGCGATGGTTTTCAAATTGCTCGATGAAGAGGGAATCTACGTTGGCGGTACTAGTGCTTTGAATGTTGTCGCAGCCATAGAGGTTGCCAAGACCTTACCGAAAGATGCCAATATCGTCACTGTTCTCTGCGACTCGGCTCACAAGTATAGCGCAAGAATCTTTTCCAAGCTGTGGTTGCACGAGAAGAATTTGTGGGATGCCGTGCCGAAACACTTGCAAAAATATGCCACCCTCGATTAGGCATGCTGATAACTGATTAGACGGCATGGTACATACTTCTGTATATAAGAAATAGTAAATGCAATCATGTTATTGTTGAAACAACGTCATCGCATGGCATACGAAGCTATGTGTTCACTGTGCCGCGCTCACGCATGCACTCGCAACCTTTCACGATCGCGCTTTTGAGAAGACGTTCATGAGACAAGTTTGGTTTGTAGGGAAGAAATCACCAAATATACAGTGCTTATCATTTTTTTTTAAGAAAAGCGCTTTTAGGGATAGACTGGCGAGCACATCACTAAGACTTTACATCTTTATTAACTATACGAAGCAAAGGCTGAGGAATCAAGGATCTGTACTTGAGATGTGCAGGATGGTTATGAGATGCATCTACGCATGCTGCCGCATGAAGTCACCGGCGCAAGAAAACACACATGCATGCCCGCGCGGCATTGCTCTGGAAAGGGCGATCCCTGCACGCGGAATTGCTAGTATTTTTGCTAGTCTAGTTTTTTTTTCTTGTTTGACGCAGCGGGAGAAAGATGATCAAAAATTTAGTGTTCGTGAAGGCCTGTTCATATTAATATTTTTTCTTACTGAGTCTTTTCGTTTTTTGTTAATATCTCGAGGAGGATACTAGATGAATACCGCAAGGGCATCTTTCGTAACCTCACCTGGCTAGTTCGCCGGATTTGTAATGGTCGCGGCTATCTCAACTTGAATTGCGTCCCACCGGAATTATTCTCTACGGCACTTGCATGTGAGGCATTAATGTACATATAGGATTGGCTGGGCTTTAATTTTAACTCGTCATTCATGATTTCCAACGGGCCTAAAATAAATTTAGCTTCATTCTCTTTTTCACTACCTGGTCATTCACATACCACTTGATATACTTTTTCGTTTCGAGTTGAAACTTCGAATGAAAAATGAACTAGTTATGATATGCTAGCATTTTGGTTTGGAGCCTTTAAAAGGTGCCGGTGTTTTTGTATGAATTTGCTGGGACTCTCGGATATTGAATAGAGCAAAGACAAATTAGGAATCTTTCCGTATGATCGGGAATTAAATGATATGAAACGGATGAAGTTTTTTTTTTATCTTCTTCTGGGTGTTAAAATTAGAACGGGCGTCTCTCATCTCAGCCTTGACATAGTGGAAATTCAGGTGATTTTCTTCGACGAGGAGCGCCGAGATGTAGATCTTTTCTCAGGCGTGAGTTTGAAAAACAAATTTTGGTTGTTTTTAAAGAATGAGTTAAATTCATTTTCTCTTGCGCCTTTTTATTCGCCCACTTCTTTCCCTTCTGCCCTTCAAAAACCTCAAAAAAGAGGACTAAATGCACCTTCGCTTACGTAACGCATAACAATATGAAAGCCAAAAGAGCTTCTTGATTCCTTATTGCCGCCGGCGAGTCTTCCCACCTTCTCAAGATGACTGAGCCTTTTCCTAGGAGGGTCTTTGGTTCATTCTGTTTCATGTATGGAAAGCTTGACTGCGGATGGTTCGAGAACAACAGGATTATCTTAAGTCATTGTGCCTTGGTGTCCGTTTTTCATGAAAACTGAGGTTGATTTTTTCATTTAACAGCCAGCAGCCACAGAACAAAAAAATACAAGCCAACATTCATCTCGAAGCATGACATCAACACTTTACACTAGCGCATAAACGTGATGATGGCAGATCTGCCTTTATTGGTTTCACATGCGATAACTTGTATTTGCTCACCACCAAAGAGATAAGCCAAGCACGAAAACTTAAGATTGTGAAGGATCATAGGTTCCTGATGCATTAAACTCGCATGTGTTTCAAAATGTTTGTCTTTTTCACGTTTACGTTCAAGTTGAATCACGAGTAATCTTTTACCGCTGGGCGACTCTAAAGCGAAAAGCCTGATGAACGTTCAGTCTGCTACCACAGGCAAGTGAATTGAAAAAGAGAGCTATATTGGCACAATTGTCGATGCACCATTCACGTCAGGGCAATACTTTGGGAATCAGAAGGTGATAATCACTGCATCTACACTTGGCCTATCATGCACACTTTCTGCTTAAGTTCACATTCAAAAAAATGCAAGAAATCTAGACTTTGAATGATAAAGCTGAAGATGCTTGGACCGCGCGCCGGCCCCATGACGTTGAGAACAATCATGAATCCCCCCAAAACCAAAGATGATTCATTTGCATGTGTTTTCCTTGCTAGAGATGGTCGGCTCCCTGCATGTACGGCAACAATTTTCCCGGATCTTATTGGCAGCAAAATACAGCGGTAAATAAGCCTCGACCGGTTCGACCAATCTGTCTTATGACCCAAAAGAGTGTTTTGAATCATTGTTATGACCGGCCCCAAAGTTTTTTTTTATCTGCTTCAGTACTTGTTCATTCTGGTCTCCTTTTGCCTGTGAAGTAAGACCTGTTTAAAAAGATCTTGGCTAAAGAGATGACCTGGCTAATACATTCGAGGTGGAAGAAAGAGAGCAGTTTATGCTTCGCTATTGCGCTCACTGTTTGACTCAATGGACAGGAATCATATGAGATAGAAAGATAAGAAGATTTGGGAGCGCTGTCTGACTTACATGATTTTTTTCACATGCATAAGCATCAAGCCGAAAAATTCTTCCTGTTTGCCTCGAGATCAGCCAGTCCGTGCAAACCAAAAAACCTTCTTATGCTTAAAAATGTGCCATGTACCACAAGGTTTGCCTAGCGCACCAACGCAGACCCGATCTGAGATATGGTGTACGTAAAGTCATTATGTTACACATGAACGATTTTGTCGCGGCAAAAATATTTCTGTTTATCGTTCCCAAAGTATATTTGAAACTCTATGGTGCTTTTAGGTGGTGTACGATTCTATGGTCACTATCTTTGGGCTTAAGTTTGCAGAGGTATTCTCAATTTGGTACTCAATTCCAATGAGACATTCAAGCTCCAATAACCTATACGGGTCAACTTCGTGGATCAACGAATGACTACAAAAGTCTGAAAGAAAGTGTTTAATGAGGCTGAAAGATACGAAGCTTAGAATTAACTCGGTGTCAGGCTTAGTTTGAGAATGACTTCACCAACGCACATTGCGCCTAGCAAAAATATTCGGCTAGCGTATTTGCTAAACGGAGGTTTTGAGTCAGAATGACGTGAAAGAGAATATAAATTAAATATACAAGCCTTGGTGTGTCCTACCAGCACTTCGCATTACTATGCGCACTGCTCACCAAAGTAAACACCTGGCTAAAAGCAGAGGCTGACGTCGTGTGAATCATTGATCTGAATCGGATCACGTGATTCTCGTTCTGAGAAAACTTTCTTCTGCATAAATTTTTGCCTTCTCTTCAAATCTCGCTTTCGGCTAATTGAACATCGAACCATCAACAGAAAATATTGCAGTCGTGATCATTAGGAAATATAAGTTATTTTGGTGTATTTCCGATTCGTACCCATTTCATACTGTCCATTGAATTTGCAGGACATCATCATACTTCTGCTCGCCAATATACAACGTCATACACGTGGAGTTTTATTTGAATCTGTTCTTGTGCACTCGCGGAGTCGATTCAGCTTCATCAAATACTCTTTCGGATACTTTGTTTGACTTCGAAGTGAAATAAAAAAAACTAGCTTAGTCATCAATCTAATCTTCTGGATCGACACATGGACCAACAGATTCAACAGGCTGTGGAGATCGCACTTAGCGGTACTTCTGATGTCGGATTGAAGAATCAAGCATTTCAGTTCATCAACGAAATCAAATCGACGGAAGAAGGCTTCAAGTCATGTGTTGACATTTTGCTCGATTCTTCATCGAAGGGCACTACTTTGAATAGTGGACTCAAGTTTTTCATTTTCCAGGTCATTGACGAAAACACAGAAAAGTTGAGCCAGGAACAATTGTACACCCTTAACACGAATTTGTTCAAACACCTCAACGATATCATAGCTCTTGATGCCAATGATGAGATCTACTTGAGAAACAAGCTCAGTGATATTCTCGGCCACTTGTTTTGTTACGTGTATCCCCTGCTCAATGTGGACTTCTTGAAAACATTCCTATTGCTCATCCAATCTCAGAAATTGGTGAGCATTGATTATTTCATGCGTACATTGATCTCAATTCATTTCGAAATAGGAGATAAACTCATCTCAAGAGTCAACGATTCACAGGAACGCAACAATTTTTTGAAGGACTTGATCAGAGACCGTGATATGACATCGTTGGTCGCTAGCTGGAAAAATGTTCTCACTGAGGTCAAAGATATCGTGATTCTCGACAATGCACTTAAGGTTGTCGGATACTACATCGACTGGATGGACATATCGTTGTTCATACAGAATGGCTTCTTGAACATTGTTTACGAGTTCTTGAAGAACCCTGAATTGCGCAATCAGGCATGCCTCACAATCTTGGAAATCATCTCCAAGAAGATGAAGCCCGCCAATAAACTAGAATTGATAAAGTTATTGGATTTGACGTCGGTCATTGGCTCGTTGAAAGATGATGACTTGGACTTCATTGAAAACCTAGCCAAACTCTCGAACCAAATAGGCATTGAGCTGTGTATCGTTGTGGAAAACGATCCTTCGTTGCTCCCCGAAGTGAATGTTCAATTATCAAAGTTGTGGCCTATAACATTTGAATTCTTGACACACGAATACGATGATGTGTCGCAGCAAGTATTTCCATTCATACAGCAATTTTTGTTGATCTCAAAGAAACTTCCTGCAGTCGCTTCTAATGAATTATTATCTGCACTCCTTAAGAACATCATCGAGAAAATGAAGCATGACTCTGACAGTGATGGGTTTGATGACGACGATCAGTTTATTGAAATTCGTCAAAAATTGAAGACCTTCCAAGACACAATCGCTGGTTTGAACCCATCCTTGTACTTGGACATCGTCCCACTCATCATAGAAAGCTCCATTTTCGGTGGACTGTCGGAAGGCCAAAGCTGGAACATTGTAGAGTTGGGTTTATACGAGCTCAGCAATTTCGCTGACTCTTTGAAAAACAACTTGATCAACCTCCCGAAAACAGAAATCTCGAGCTCTAAGCCTTATAGAGCGGTCCAAGATCTTTTGATTAAGATAATCAACAACTTTCATCTACTCACACATCCCAAAAACCAGCTTGCTTTTTTCGAATTGATCATACGTCATTTCAGCACTAAAAACTTCCTGAACACTACTCAGACCAGCATGAATGAGCTCTCGATGAAAATTTTGGAATTGTTTTCTGAATACGGGTTGTTCAGCGATATTGAGAGTGTGAGATTGAGATGTTGGTATCTATTCTTTAGATATGTGAGTGCGACAAAGCCAGGCCTCAACTCATATTTCTTGGAGAACTTGATAGTGAAGCTTCAGCCCCTCCTCGTCATCAAAGCGGTGTTGCCCACCAGGGACGAGGATGATGATCTCGTGGAGCATGGTGACTTCAACAGTCAATTGTATCTTTTTGAGGCCCTTGGTATGTTGGTCACCTTGACCGACTCCCCAGATACATGCGCTACCTCCGTTGACGTCCTCTTGCAGCCATTGTTCACCAATCTCGAAGCATGTATTTCCAGAGACGACAAAGACGTGAATGCTTTAATACCTTTGCAGACACATCACCTGTTGTTCGCCATCGCTACGATTGTCAAAGGCCTTGACACTCAGGCGCCCGGCAAATCCGATTCTTTGAAAAACAACGCTCAGCTCGCTGTAAAGATTGGCAATGCAGCACAAGTTGTTTTGATATCTTTGGAGAATTTCAACAAATATGAGTCTGTCAGAGATGCTGCTCGGTTTGCTTTTGCTCGTCTTGTGCCTATCATGGGCACAAGCAGCAGCACCCATTTGAGCAAATTGGTCTCTCTCATACTAGCATCGCCCAACCTCAAAATACAAGAACTTGGAGACTTTGCTGGCTTTGTGGGCCAACTTGTGCACCAATTCAAAAATAATGAATCCGTCTTCCAACTTTTGAACGACCTTGTCACCCCCATGTTTCAAAAGATCTATGAAACTCTCACTATCGAGGATGCGAACTATCCTAATTTGGTGAGAGAAAAATACGGCTTGAAAAGGTCCTTCTTATCTTTCATTAGCATTCTAGTTCTCAACAATCAATTTTCGTTGTTGTTGACCGAAACTAACAAAACAATTTTGCCCAGAATCTTGAGCTCCTTAGTTGAGTTCTCGTGCGACTTGGGCGACTCAATTACAACAAAGGCGGCTATCACCCAATTTGGGAACGTGATAAACTTGTTGGGCTGTAACGGCGGCAAGCTCAATGACTCAGTCGATAAGTTTGCCTCCACGGTTGCGCCTATAGAGGGCATTGATGAGTACTTGATGGAGAGCACAGTGAAATTGTGTTTCGAGCTTCCTTTCAGAGAGAAGGAATTCGACCTAAAAGACGCACAGATCCGTAACATAGCTCTGGAACTCTCGGTGCTCTTGACGTGCTACCAAAAACGTCTGAGTCAACAGGAGTTCGTGCAATTCCTTGCAAGATATTTGACAAATATGGGATTGGATGAAGGGATAGCTAAAGACTTCTGCACAAAGTTGATCGAATTGAGCAGTAAGGATTTCAAGAAGTACTACGTTACATTTCTTGGTGAGTTGAAAAAATAAAGTATATAGATGATAGATCATGAACGGCATAATAATCAGTTGAGTAGACCGTGTATCATTTTGAGCTCTGGCAAGAGTATACATTTGCGTGTGGCTTCATGCAGGTCGCTTCGAAGGGCATCGCATCTCACCAAAATTTCCAGAGTCGCGTATGAACCAAGAAAGAGTGATTGAAGAACCTGTATTGATTGCACTTTTTGATCCGTTCAATCACAAAACGCATGGCCACTATGTCTACTGAAGCTACCGTGGTGCCCCCAAAAGATGAAGAGGAATTGAATCTCGAAAAACTTGTCTTTGGAGACCAGTCCGGGTTCGAAGCCAACTTGCGAAAAATCGAAAATCTATATGACTACTCTGATGGAGAAGAGGACGATTTTGTGTTGGATGCTTCGGATGAAGAGGATTCTCTCGAAGGAGAAAATCAGGATGATATGTTTTTCATCGATGACGGTGCAGATGCCACGGTTGCGTTTGAAAAAGACAATAATGATGCAATGGACGTCGATGGAGATGATCTGGACGAAGAACCAGCAGCCTGGGACGACTCTGACGACGAAAGAATAGCGGTGTCAGTTTTGTCCACACGGCTGAAAAAGTTGCGCCAAACGCAAGAGGAGCAGACTCTCTCTGGTGCTGCTTACCAAGCCAGGTTGCGTGCGCAATACGAGAAAATCTATCCCAGGCCAGATTGGGCCGATAATTGGAAGAGCGATCACGATGATGATGATGATGATGAATACTTACTGGAAGCCGAGGAGGATGCGGCTGTTGGTCTCAACACTGCCACCTTGAACAACATTTTAAATGCCACAAGCAGCTTCCTCCAAACCTCCACAAAACTTCTTCCAGCCCATAAAATAGAAATTCTGCGGCTCAAAGACGCAAACATAGCCAGGCGATCCAGGGGCGCTATCCAAAGCATAAACTTTCACCCTCTGCATCCCCTTTTGATCACGGGAGGTTTTGATCGCACCCTTCGTATCTACCAGATCGACGGTAAAAGCAACCAGTTCGTGTCGCTGATTCATTTCCGCGACCTGCCAATCCAGACATGTCAATTCCTGACTCTCAAGGGCTCCAATATTGTCTACATGGCCGGTCGTAGAAGGTACATGAACCGGTGGGATCTCGCGAGCGGTGAGGTTGAGAAGATTCTGAGAATGTACGGACAGGAAAAGTTTCAAAAGTCTTACGAATACTTCAAAATCTCGCCTCTTGGCACGCACATTGCCTTGCTCGGATCCTCGGGTTGGGTTAATTTGGTCAGCGGCCAGACAGGCCAATTCACGAAAGGGTTTAAAGTGAATGGGTTTGTGGCAGACTTTGTCTTCACCCGCGACGAAAAGAGTCTCATCATTTCGAACGAGGCAGGCGATTTCTGGGAATTCGACTTGGAGTCTTCCAGCAACAAGCCTTCTAGGCGCTGGACAGATGCGAGCGCTGTAAACGTTACCAGGATCACTCTTGGTGGTCCTAGCGATCGTTGGTTGGCTGTGGGAACCAAATCTGGTGTGGTAAACATATTTGACCGTTCGACGTTTGAGGGCGTTCTTCCTGGCAAGAATCCAGTCCCCTTTAAAGAAGTTACAAACTTGATCACGGCGACATCCCACCTTGCATTCTCACCCGATGGACAGATCTTGTGCATTTCCTCAAAGCAAAAGAAAGACGCACTCAAGCTCGTTCATTTGCCCCTGGGAACAGTATTCTCAAATTGGCCTACAAGTGGCACGCCCTTGGGCCGCGTTACCGTCACAGAATTCTCGCCAAATGGTCAAATGTTGGCTATCGGAAACGATAGTGGAAAAGTCACTTTGTGGCGTATAAATCACTATTGATAGTAATTCGCGTCTAAAAGAGATCGATATTAATATTTACATAAGAATCAAAATCCGGACATGTTAGTCCAAAAAGTAGAACTCCATAGATTGATCACAATTTTACGCTCGGCAATGCGGCGTAAATGTGCATTCTTGGGCAATCGATTGTTTTTTTATTTATTTTTCTTTCTTATTTACTGAATTGATTAATCTGATCAAAAAAGGGGGGCTAGAACAACTTACCAATGCCGCATGGTGACAATTACACCTTTACTCATTCTTGTTTCAAGAGAAGCACGTTCAATCTATCAAAGATGTTTCCGAAATTCATTGGATTTCACTGGAATGGAAGGAAAGTCGCGACTGTGCGCAGGTCATTAATAATACTACTATAGCATACAATTGGGAATGGGAGGGCGGCCGAATTCAACTTGAAAAATCAGTAATTCAAAATAAGTCTACATGCTGGCAACGACAAAATAATTCGCCTTATCACAATCAAAATCATGTATCGTCGAGCTCTTTACCAAAGTGATGTTTTTATAGCGTTGATAATTGTATCATTTTTCAGGCGCACGACCTTGTTGTCTCACCATCTTTCTGCGTGAGCTTGCCGCTCGCCTAGAGTATTAAACCCCATAACCGACCATGCCTGTAATCGGTGCCCCGTATGTGATCAAAAGAACTGTGACACTATGTCCATGTTCTGATTTAGAATGTGTTTTCGAACACATTATTCCAGCTTATTTTAGTGCAGTGACTAACGACGCAGCAAGGGCCATAACCGCTACCGAGACCCAAAGACTTTCTTAATGACACCTGCTTTGTACAGAGTGAGACAGCCGTTTTTCTGGAAGAATTTCGCCGCATTTTTCATAGTGGGGGCTGTTCCTCTAAGTGTTTACATGTACACATGGAATGTCCTCAGTAAAGATGACTTTGGTGATATTCCTATTCCTCCAATCTCCAATGAAGAGTTGGCTAAGTTGAGGGAGGAGTATGAAACAAAGAAGTAAGAATATGTATATAGTGAATGAACCGGTTTCTGCGATATATATGGCACCTATCAACTCAACAGCCGTAGAGCGGCCTCAGTCATGCATTCGCAAGAGTCACTTCCATTATGCGGCCATGGACCACGTAGAGATAAGCTACGGATTTAGCTGTGAATGAATTGTAATTATGTCTTATACATCACTGTGGTCTTCAAAGTATCGCGAGACCCCTCTTACAGGGTATGGAATATCCCTTTTACTCTGACCTGAGGACTTAGAACCCGCATCAAACGAGATATCATTATCTGTCCCGTCCAGCAAAGCCTCAGACTCATCTCTTTGCAATTTGGCCTCACCGATCAAGGACTGGCCGGATGATACAGAGCTTGCATGCAGTGTACTGTCTGTGGAACCAAACTTCCGTTGTAGCAAATGAGTGTTCGAGGAATTCTCGATACCAGAATACGGCAAAGAGACATTAGAACCGTGGTGAGAGCTAACAAAGTCCGTAGATGTGAACGCTTTGTTATACATTTTAGAATTCGCTGCCAGTATTTCATAGTTTCCCATTGTACGGCGTGAGGCCAACGATTCTGATGTCTGGCTTCGCATGGGCGGCATGACTTTCATCGGCACTGCTGTTGTGTCACCACTGGTTCCAGCAAAGGGGTTGGTTGGATATTCAGGTAGATCTCTCATCTCAGTATCGGCGAAAGGGTTTTCTCGTAAACTGGACATAGACTGCGAATGGTATGGTGGACGGTGCAATTGACTAAGAGACTCCTTCAGAGCCATATGACTGGCACTAAGACCCCGAGAAGTCTGGTCGTATATTATATTGGCACTTGCATTCATTGCCGTATACCGGTTCAGACCAAGGGGATAGGCATCACCCGGCCTCAGCCAAGACGTTGTATCAAAGGTAGATGTAGATCCCAAAAGAGGATTTGCCTGGATCTCCTTGAGATCTAAAACACCTTCGTCAAGGATTTGCGCTTTGGATTTGTGGTTTCTTTTTACCAAGAAGCGAACATTTTCGTTCACGGACCTGTAACAGTACGCTTTTAACAGTTTAAAGCCTTTGTTGGCTACCTTCACTTTCACCGGGATGTAAAGAACGAGCGCCAAGAGAAATTTGAAAAAGAAAAAGAGAAAGAGCACCATGGTACACAATTGAAACGACAATATGATCGATAGCCTCAAGTTGGTGGTGGCGATCGCCTTTATATTGGAGAGAATGGCGTTATTTAGCTCTCCCCCTGTGGCGTAATAGCGAAGAGTCATAAAGTTGATCACTTGACGCGGCAAGTCCGCCACCAACACTTCTAGAGCATTATCGAGCTCTGTGTAAACATGAAAACAAGCCCATTCAAAGAATCCTTCCTGATCAATCTCATGAAAAAGACATTGATAACTGTAGCTTCGGATCGCGTACATCAATCGAGCATAATTGTTCAAGTACGCCAAGGCGATGTTTCGGGTGCGATATATGTGTATTCCCCAGGCAACTTGATAGGCCAAAAGGAGAAAACGGAAGAATATGCAACCGGTGAAAATCCATTTAGCCACTTTGTATTCATACACATCATAGTCCTGCGTGGACCATCTGTTGAACACCAAAATACTGACACATGTATATGTGTCACCACCTAAAATGGCCATTTTGAATATGAGAACAATCCAAACCCAAAGAAAGGATAGCACGGTCCAGAATCGCGTGTTATGAAATGCATCGATTTTGAGGATATCAAACGTGGATGAGTCGAGCCCTTCGGCCTCCTTTTCTGAGTCAAACATAGATTGTTTTTTTCGAAAATAGCAAACGCTTATCCCAACAAAAATTATGCGTGTACACCTAGAGTTATCAAAGAATGCACTCCATCAAACGTTCAAATTTTCAAAGACTCTTGCAATCTTGGTTTATTTCTATCGCGTCTTTGGAGGGATAGGTGGCGAAATTTTGTAGCTGCCAGGTCCGGGTGTTCCTCACGTATAAATATGCACTTGATTTGTGAGATTATCTAGTGGTTTGATGCTATCAGCAACATATGCGAAAACGTATAAATGACTTGTCGCAGATTCTGTACGAAAATGATGATCAGTTGTAGTGATGGTCTAGACGATCTGAGGACCTGCGTGTATTGCCTTGACGTAAGAGGTTGCAAGAGCGCGTCCCGAACGCGACGACTATATTTAGAATATGAGACTAAAACCAGCAAATAGAGTATATGATAATTTCGAGTTTGACGGCCAAACTGTGCCTTGTCTATCCAATCACTCATTCTTAGGTATTTGCGTATCGCTGATGCCCTTTTTCGTGCAAGCAAATATGCCTTAGCCATACAGAAGCACATGACACACGCGTGTTTCACCTGTGATCGACGTGGGACTATGTAAAGGATTTCGGCACAACAATTCTGAGTGCAGTTCATTGTACTCAAAGCCTAAACTTTCCACGTTTTGATCAAAGCGAAAGCTTCCAAAATAGTCCAGGTATTTTTTTTTTTTGGGTTTCTTACTTTTCCACGGACTATTATATGCCACTTCAGTAGATCTTGGTGGCCTGCGGCTTTTGATTTCTACATGGCCTTTACTATGAACAGTCGATTTTCCGACGAAAATGAGTTTTGGTGCAATTGAGATGTTGATTCTTTTCGTTATTTCTCGTTCAGACCCTCTGATGGTACGTAATATAGTACTCTTGTTCAGATGATGAGAATAATCTATGTTCTCATCTACTCATACTTCTTCAATAAAGTTTGCGCCTCAGCTTTTAAGTCTTCTTGGTCTCCGCTGCATAAGTCCCTAAGTACGTCCAAGCAAGCAGGCTTCACAGGTGGACGGTACATGATCAAAAACTGCAACGCCAAGAAGCCAAGCTTCGACCGGGCAGGATCGGCACACAAAGATTTAATGCCATCTATCATTTCCCTGTTCAAAGAAGGTAAGTCACTTAGAAGTCGAAGAAAAACCTTGCGGTCTGTCGGCTCGAGGAAAGGTATCATGGCATCCACAACACGCTGTCCCCATAAGTCGTAGACAGGCGTCCCGATCTCCGTCTTTTCCACCTCGTCACGAATTGATTGTTCCAAGTCACTAATCAGATATGGATTGCTCTTGTACAGCGCAGTAAGCCTTTGCGTGACCTCTTCTCTCACTACCTGCTCATTCATAACCTTCTCGTTATACCACTCTTCGTTAAGCCATTCAATCACCAAGTCGATCCTTTCGTGAATGTTCGCCAAAAAGTAGTCAAACAATGCCTTTCGAATAATATCACTCAATTGCTCATTGTTCTTGATATCCGCAGATTCTTTGTCTTTAGAATCTATTGTGTGCATACCTCTAGTAGCAAGTCTTGTGAGAAGCACTAGCCAAGAATCCTCTCTCCACGTATTGATTGCCACTTTCGTCAACTCACTATTGCCTGTTTCATCTCGAGCCGCTTCAGCCGTACCATCCTTCTTATTTGCGAGCTCAAAAAAGTTCTTTACAATCAAATTTACATGTTCTTTCTTTTGTTGAAACGAAAGCGTCTTCGGAGCAGGAAGCGTATACGTGGTTTCCGGATTGTAATCCATCTCGCGCGTCTCGCTCGTGTCATCCTCGTCCAATTTGAGTTCCTTTTTGACTTCTGGGTCGACTGCAGCAAGATCTTTAATGGCATTTGTGTATCTTGCGCTGATGATCTCTAAGGCCTTGGCAAGCTTTGGCGTCGAAGCACGAGTCAATGCCGTGAGTGCCATTGACACAAGGATGTTCTGAGGAATGGACGAAAAATCGAAATTATTGAGCTCCTGATTTATGTCTGTCAAGCAGTAGAGATTCTTGTAGTCAACAGTCTTGAGCTTTTTAGAGGTGGTTACGAAGCCTTCAAACTTTCTCTTTTTAATGGATGCATCGGCAGCAGACTCCAGAACAATGTTTTTCCTTCTGATTTCGTCTCCTCTGGCTGTAAGGATAGCCAACTTTCTGCTGATCGCGCCTTGAAACTTAGGTGGTATTAACTGCAACTTTGACATGTAATTGAAAAGAACCCTCAACGTTCTGTCAACATACTTTGACGAAAGTTTGAATGATTCCACAGGTTCGTAGTTTGACTGTAATTTTGTAGTCGAGTCAAAGGCCTCCAAAACTGGGATGATGGTATCAACAAACTGACGTTTTCGACGAACCAAAACAGATAGATGATTGAAAGTCGCCGTTACCAAGGGAGTGATGAGTATGTCATTATTTAGCGTTTTCAACACCACGTCCAATAACGCCGCGGCCTCGCTTTCCATCAAAGGGGCCTTGATGAGTGTATGCTGTGGGGCAACGCGTGCCAAGGAGTAGTATTTGTTGGAGTTTGACCTCAGTTGGTAGTCGATCACTGTCATGACAAATTTCAACAACTCGAGCTTGCCGTCAATATTGCGAAATGCATCATGCTCTCGGTCAAAAGACAGTTCGAAAGGAAATTGAGTGTCATACTTTGCTACTAAGTTATTTTTGAGCTCATTGACTCCAGCCCACACATTGCTGCTGCCATCATTCTCCGCCACAAACTTGAAGGCGAGCTTAAACACGATGACGCTCACATCGATCACGTTTTTGAAAACTTCCAAGTCGCGGACACTGGCCAAAACTTTTAAGTGTGGCAATGCATCGATGGCCAAGTCGACTTTAACGGCCGGTGAGACGTAATGGTCATTTTTGGTGAAAGCTTCTTTCAAAAATTTGGCGCACCAAGCCTGGACGGCCAAGTTAGGGTTACTGACGAGATTCAAAATCTGTTTTACCACTTGTGGAAAAAGGTTCTCATCGGAAAGGCCTAGCTCCCGTGCCTTGTCTAGCTGGGCGATAATATTTTTTGTCTCGTCATTCATACTACCGTGCAGAAGGAGAATGATAGTGAACGTAGACGAACTTGATGTAGAAGCAGCGCGCACGTGACCTGGAGGCTACGAACGAAGGCCGTCGCTTTAATATCCAAGAAAGTTGAGACTAAAGCAAACCGCGACTGGTCCCGTGATAATTACTAATTTTTTATTTTGATTTTCTATTTGATCACTGAAAAAATACAGAGTACAATCGGTCACAGCTTAAATAATAGGCTCCTAAACTTGAGTTCACGATCGAATAGCTGATTGTAAGTCAGCTCATGGCTCATTACTTGCGCATTAGGGGCGTAACGTAGGAATGAATCTCACATTATCATCGATCAGGTGACATGCACCAATATTATTAACAGCTCGGAAACTCAAACGAAAAGTTGAGTAAAAATCTTCAAATGGTCTGATCTTAAATCCTCTGAATACCAGTGGGAACAAAATTTGTTCATCGAGACGGCACATCGTCATAGTACGCGTCACAGGTAAACTAGGCACTTAGTGGGACAATGAGAATCATGGAATACTTTCGCTCACGCGAGAATCAAACGTACGGTAGGATACGGAATCAAGAAAGACATTAATTGCTTTCAAGACCCGAACTGAGTGTATTTAGTCATAGACAACGATATTTTGACGTACTATTGCTCACCTTGTACTCGTCAAAGAGTTCACCCGGTGCGAGTTCACGAGGGTATGCGAGACATGAGAGATTTCAAAATTTACACAATTAATTCTAGGTCTCTAAATCCTCGAGTCCATTCAGCGATATTTTGTTCGGTGGCCGAATTGAAATAAAAGTGGCTTCTTCGCCTGGCCCACTTTTGCAACCTCTCGCGGGTCACGTGAACCCACTTTAATAGTCCTGCCCGCTCTGCTCTCTGCTTATCTTATCTCCGGAAGTTACCTAAAGGAAACCTAGATTAGCGCACCCATTTGGGATAGACAGTGAATTTTCGGGGTAGCCGCAGAGCTTGAAGGACCTTTTCCACAAAATCACTCAATTGACGAGCAAGGACGTTGAAGAAGCAAAGTGAGAAAAAGGATTTCCCGAGAACCCTCAAGGTCATTTCTGGAGGGGAAAAACACATCTCGGACGTGATCGGATCATACAAAAGCCTTTGCAAAACCAAAATTACAATTGTATCATAAAGCAATAATTCCGTGGAGGATTGGCCCAAGAAACATTTAGAGATTGACAACTGTCTATGAAGAAGCTCCATAGCTCACAACCATTCAGTACCGCTCAACGCCAAAAACTAAATCGATGACTGCACCCGAAAGACCATTGCTGGCCCATTGTGGATCATCAATTACAAATGGCCCTATTGCTGATTCCAAAGTTGAGGAGCAATACAAACTTCGGCGGCTATCGTTTAGCGAAAGTCCTATGCTGCTTATACCTCTGGACTCGTCTACAAACTCAGGCCCCTCTTTGTCAGACTGCGAGATAAGTATAATCCGAACACAAGACGATCAATTTGAAACTGAAAAAGACGGTTCTGAGGTCAACATTGATGACCCTTGCCCTGAGGAAAACAAACAGTCACATGAGCCCACTGTGGATAAAGATAAAACGATGACCTCGCTCATGCCGCCAGTGGCCATGAAATCAAAACGATCTTCATCAACTTCAAACGATCTGTATCACGAACGTGACCGATTTCGAGCTCGTTTCGAGTCGTTCAATCCGCCAACATGTGCGATTACCGAAGATCTCCCTGGCAGGACCGAGCCTGGGCTCCAAGAGTACGAAGAAATTTCAACGAAAACAAAAAAGTTAAATCTACAGCCTCTTTCTGCCTCGACATCCATGGAATGTACAATGAGTTTTGCATCACAGAACCCTGAAGACATACTGCCCTTGGACAGAAATTCTGCGTATTTCAATTCCTACAAGCCATGTCCGGTTTCAGATGCCACGCGCGTTTTAGACTTACGCCTTGTCACACCAAGTCAATTGTCCAAGGCTTTAAAGTGGTACTTCAACACTCCACTTCCTCCCACCGGGCACATGTTTCCATGGCTTCATGGGTTGCATCCGGAAAACTTTGCACAACGCTCGTTCTTCATCGCTAACACCGAAAAACCCGCCCATTTAATTTCACATGAAAGCTCTCTGGACTGCATGAAGCCAGAACTGGCCAGATTTGTCATGTGTGTTGAAACATCAAGCTTCACTCCGCATGATGCCTCAAAGATTCTAAGAAATACAGTGGCCGCAGAGGAAATCTTGCAACGGGTAGAATTTGCTCGGTCGGAGGTCCGTCGATTCGTGTCATCATTGATTCCTCAACTATTCCCACCGGAGCAATTCCCACATATTGATTTAATGGCTCTAGCAGGAGCGATTATCCAGGATTGTCTAGATACAGGGTTCATGCCAGCGTTCATAGACTCTGATCCAAAGAGAGGCGTGTCTCTCCGAAATTTTCACATTCAAGTCAACAAAATCGCTGCCTGCGCCGATTTTGTTGTGTACTGCAACGAGGAAACGCATGGAACAGGTACATGCAAATGCATGGCGTTTGCACGCCTTCTCAAGGTGGCTCAAATCACTGAAAATAGAAACAGGCCTTTCAAATTCGACGTCTTTGTATTTGCTCGCAATACCGAAATGCAGAACGACTTCCAAGAAATTTGGACCGTTAGGGATAGCTCCAGTTTTCTTGCCAATCTGGATGCGAGAAGAAAGACACAGCTCAATCTCTCCGATTTGACTCGAAATATACCCAATACTTTTAGCTCGTGGGACGCTGACTACCAGGTCAAAGAAAAGCTCGAAACGACGGTAATGTCAGCTGCTTCCAAGCTCAACCTCAACGTTTGGCTGGGAAATATCTGGGACCATCAAATCATGATGCAGTTTCTCAAACTGGACCCACAGACCGCTGACATTATCAAAATTACTCCCATGAAAGGAGTTAGAAGTACCTACTGTGATCCACAGAACTCATTGTTAACAAAATCATTTGCGGATTTAACAAATCTCGATCTCGTCACTTTACTCCCTCCCCCTCGAAGCCACTGGCAACTTTTCGTCCATTGTCACAACGACGCTTCATTTCCATCCCAAAAATTGCTCAATGAATTGTTGTTCAAGTACACCATCACATCGCGCAAGGCATCAGAAGTCCAGGATATTCATCATCTCGATTTCCCGTCGTCTGGATCTGTCGGATTTGGCGACTGCAGGCAGGATAACTTGATGAGTATTGTAAACACATGCAAGCTTCTTTACTTGTATTCGTCATCTGTGACCGACGGCAGCATAGCCTCTTTGATATACTGCTCGGATGGCTACACTGAGCTGTCGCTTTTGATATTCTGCTTCCTTATGTATGCAGAAGATATTCCCTTGGAAACAGCAATGCTCAGGCTTCATTTGCAGTACGGGAGACCGTACTATGTATTCAATTCGGACGTGCAGGTGCTACGGAAGCTCGAGATTTTGCTTCGAAAGTATAGCCCATTGAGATTAGGCGATGAAATTATCTGGTCACAAGCCGAAGCCATCTCACAGCAGGAAATTAACCTCATATTGTTGAGGCCGAAAAGTCGTGGAAGCGAGGGCAAGAATTCAATTCCTCGAAGGCTTCGATTAGGATACATTGCCTCTGACTCGTCGTCAGAATCCGAAGACTCTGAATGCGACGACTTCGAGAGTGAAAATGACATGGGTATGGAGACATCCTGGGTGGAAGACTTGGAAGGCTCGTTGCCGTCAAGAATCTTACCCCACATTTACTTGGGTTCATTGAAGCATGCAAACAACCTCACGGTGCTTTCGAAGCTAGGTATCACCAAAATCATTTCGGTTGGCGAGTCGCTTGAATGCTTTACAAAATCCAGGTTCTATGATCATAACGATGTGACCGTCAAGACTTCCGAGGATGGAAATGTGGAGATGATTCACATAAAGCCGAAACGCATGAATTATAATTCGAGTGGGAAACGCTGCCACGTAACCAGCGTTATGAAACTCAACAACCTTCAAGATGATGGCATTGACGACTTAAGTAGGGCTCTTCCTCAAATCTTGGAGCACGTTGAAGAGGAGTTTGAGAATTCAAACGGCACGACAAAGTTTCTAATACATTGTCGCGTTGGCGTCTCGAGATCGGCCACTGTGGTCATTGCCGAGGTTATGAGGCGGTTGAAGCTTAATTTACCCCAAGCGTACTTATATGTGCGTGTGCGGCGGCTCAATATTGTCATCCAGCCCAACTTGCGTTTCATGTACGAATTGTTCAAGTGGGATGAGAAGGAGAGGCGTCGTACCATAGAAAACCGTGACGCGAAGAATGAAGCTCACACCGAAGACCTTAGAGTTATTGACTGGTTCGTGATGTGCCAGGAAATCAAGAAGTTGAACCAGCCATTCCTTCGCGGCTAGCGTCATGCACATATTTAGAGTATATAATGACATAACGAACTTAGACTTTTACAACGGTGTTTGTGCTCTGATGTGACGCAATGTACGTTTCACACTTACGTCAATGAGTGTAATATATACGAATAGGCATGTGCAAGTCGCCACTTCAACTCAAGGCAACTTGCTTGAACCCAAGAATGGTCTGCTTGAAGTTTTAGTTGCTTTGGTTCGCCCTTCGAATGCAACCACAGGGTAAACCCACATTTTTGAAGCTACCTCAAATTGAAAGAACTCACGAAAACAAACTGACAACTCAGTGACGTCCTAATTAGAGACGATGAAATGCTAACGCCTACATTTGTTTGGTATTTTCGTTTATCAAATGAATAATTGTATTTGATTAAGTGAAAACGACAGAGCCTCAGGGCCTTCGGCTAAATACTGAGCAATAAAAAATGTTTTTGTGTTTTTTTTTTGAGTTTTTCCTTGATTTTTTTTTCTTTTCTGGAGGGGGTTTCCTCGTTACAACAAAAATATACGACTGGTGAATACACAAGTCTTCTTCCGTGTGGTAACTAACAACCCAAGTCCTTTTAGAATGCTGAGCATCCGGCGAAAATACTTTGGAGCCATGAGTTGCCAAAAGAGTTGCCAAGAATGCTTAATACCAAAACCTCCTTCTTCTCGAATAAGAGCGCAGAAAAGACTGTACTGGTCCAAGACACGGCCTTGAATGAGCCGATGTCGGTGATGTTGATGGCGAGCCTTGCAATTTCATAGGAAAAAGCCGTCTCAAGCCGCACCAAGTTGTCTTGGCCATATTAGTCTCTGATCTTTGCAAAAGTAAAGGTAAATTGGTACTGTTCAAACTCAGACTGAAAGTTTCGTTTGTGGCCTCTCTCAAATACCCAAGCATAACACCTTGACCAGCAAGTGATTCTTTCATTCGAAAAGGTTTAAATTTCTCACAGCCGGTTACCTTTGAGTTCGATGATATATCAGTGTTTTGATTCCCAGCTTATGACAACGCTTCTAGAAAAATTCGGAATTCTCGTCAATATACGCGACCATTTCGCTGGTGTAGTAATTTTCAAGAAAGCTATGCTCACTTGAGATGCCAGCGTCGTCGTAACATTCAGCAGCGTTTGGCGGATTATGCGCGAGATCCAGATACAAGTAGTTGCACATCCAGTCATCGGCTTCGCATATGGTAGAAAATGTATCATTCACCACGTATTGTGAGCAAGTGAGACTATTTTCGGAAATGCTTACACGGTATTCCGACTCGTCATCAGTATCACAGAGGATGGCCAGTTGAGCGTGGACTGAAGGCTGCAACATTTGCGCAGCAGCGTTTGCCTCGGAATCCAGCTTATGATAGGCGTTGTGGATGGAAGATCCTGCAGATGCACCCATTTCCGGTATATTGGCACGTGCTTCCTCGTATGTTCGCTGCAACTCGAACGGAGCGGATTCAGTCGCGCATTCTGGGGCAGAAAACAAATCGGCTGCGAAATTAGCAGGGGCAGGTGCGGATGTAACATCCCCATTTTGACTTTCACCGGTTCCGTCTGACAAACTTTGAGAAAAAGTTTCTAAAGTGCCACAATCAGAATGACTTTGAATGTCAGATTCAGATATTTTAGAGCTTGTCAGCGCAGGATATTGCAGGGTTTCATCATTCATGACCGAATCCTCGGTTGAAACAACCAGCGCGAAGTCATGGAAAGACCCGAGGTCTTCAATGCTGGAAGAAGTGTCAAAAGCATTTGGCCAATCATGCACCTCATTTTCTTGAACATAGTCGGCAGACACACAGTCGGCAGACACGTAGTCGGTTGGCGGATAGAAAATCGAATCGAGAAACTCATTCATGCTGCAGCGGGCCACGTGTGAAAAGTTGTAGGCTCTGTAGACCGCGCGGATGCTGCGCCCCAATTGTTTTGCAGTCTGCTTCAATAAGAATAGCTTTATTTGGCGAAAACGCAGAGCAAAATATTTTGAGAGGAATTTGCCTCCTGTTGATTTTCCGGCGGCAGCATGCCCTGAAGATCCTCTCGAAAGAATTCTGCTCACCACATATCTCTCGAGTGCAGTTGCCTGGAAAAGGTTAAACAAGGGAAAGGGTATCTGATACGAGTACTCGTATGAATACATGCTTGCATTTTCCAACGAGGAATCTTCCTCAGTTTCAGGAGCGATTCTCTCCAGAACCAGGTCCTCGGTGTCGCATGGGGAATAAGTAATTGTCATTGGCTGGCCCAAGCGGCGCACTCTAGGGGCCACACCATTAATTGTTTCCGTTTTTTTGGATTCCCTGCAATATAATGACTTTGCCCTGCGCATAGCTTTGTCTCTGAGAGACCGGAACTTTGTACTGAGACGGTGACTGCGTTTCTTCGCAGTGCCACTTTCTGCGACTGCTTGAGGGGAAGCAGGAAATGATGGCAACCGAGCGTCTCCTCTAAGAAAAGTGTCAATTAGGTTGTTGTGTGCGTCGAAAATGGAGGCAGAAGAGCTTTCGCAAAAGCTCGAGGAAGAGCCTCTGAGAGACTCGTCCATAGGCATTCCGGGAATAGAAATCACAGGCATGACAGAACGGCTTAATGGGCTTAGTATTCTGATACTAGCGATAAAGATAGCGAGATAGGGGAGGGGGGATAAGCTCGAGGATAATTCAAGCTTGGGGATATTCTGAGGTAGAATATAGGCGTTATTCAATAAGAAGCGTGAACGGTTCTTTTAAATAAGGCGAGGGAATAGGGAAAGAAAAAAAAGCGGGAAATTGGGGAGACCCCAGTCTATTATATACTAATAATCATCACTACTCAAAGGTTGTTTGGCATGCCCGGCCACAAAACATTTTTCTAGTATTATGCCTCAGCATGTATGTTTCTTGGCATAGACGCGTACGATTCTAGAAATATACATGCTATGCAAATGACACGATAACAAACAATTGAAATACCGTCAAGACAAAACAGTGGTGATTCTTTTCAACAAGCTTTTGATGTTTGACCAGCAGCTTTTGTATTTCCCTGGTTGTTCAATTGATCCTCACCGCCATCAAGAGAAATTAATGGGTTTCGCATTAGGTTCGGATCGGCCGATTTGTGGCATTGCGCAGGTGTAAAAAATCGAAAAAGTTATGCCTTACTTTCTTTCACAAAGCCCATGTGTCAATTGAGCCCGAACAGGAGTATTTTTTCAATAACATGAAATGCTTTCATTTTCCTGCTTCGATTTAATGTCTGAGGCTAATTTTGAGACGGAAGACCCAGTCTTGGCCCTATAAGCGTCGAGAATGATAGCGCCTGTCCGCCATCGGGAACATGAATCTCCCTAGTCTTATCCACGAGGACGAATCTACTAAAATGTTTGATGAGCTTTCATTCCATGCACTGCTTTTGCTTACCCCTGAAGCACAAATCACCGAACAATTTGTGTCTTTATCTTGCAACACCAGAATCCCACACTATGGAAAACGGAATGACCTTACTTTTAAATTGTTCCAATACATCTAACGCCAATTTGGGAGCGGCTTTCATCAAACATTTCGCGTCAACTGGAATGGCATAAGTCAGTGATACCAGAAGCGTTTTGGCTGAAGCTGCATTCGCTGATGACAGACAAGAAATGCGCCCCTACTAAAGAAGTGCGGCATACTTTTATTTATTGTCAAGAAATTGAAGAACAGTTGAGGATAATTTGCTGAACGAGACATCATTGTCAAAAAGCCTTGAAAAAAAGTCTTATTGATGAAGTATGTCTCTCAGATGGTAGATGATCAACGCAAAACCCGAATACCTCAACTTCAATAATTTTGTTTCACGAAAGCCTGACCGGTGTGTCAAAAAGTTCATACTTAGTTTATAGCAAAGGCCAAAATGTTTGCGAAGCAGGATCAATTCAAATTGAATATGCACAAGATATAATCACCGGCAGAAGTTTCAAAAGACAGAAAATTAAAGAAGAAAAAAAAGCGCTCATGAGGATTTTGCTTGTCCTCATTTCAATAAAGGCGGCCGTCTGATAAGCAGGGTGGGCGCCTACAGAAGGTAGTATATTGATTGTTCTCTCGCTGTAGTTATAATGTATGTTATAAACTTTCAAAAAAATACCAAAAGTTCGAGTTTTACTGAACGAGCGTTCCATTACATTCGCATGCGTCAAAATCAGTCCTTACATTTAGTCCCTTCTATCAACCGCTCATCATTTGTTTACCTAGATGCACCTCGAAATTACCTACCTTGACGCCCCTATTTGATGCCCATAAGACGGGCGCAAATTCTTAGCACGAGGTTACATTTCGGGTTGAACAAAAAAAAAAAGCTTAATATGAAATAGGCATATTGCTGCTGTCTCAAAATAAAATTTTAGGAGCAAACTTACTTTAGTAAAAGCGAGGTGGTCTCGCCCATAGCGGTGAAATCGTTTGGCCCCACAACAAGTGCGATCAAATGGCTTGAGCTGCGCACGACACACTTAAATCGTTCAAGTCCAGCATCGGCTCCCCCCTCGATCGTCGAAATCCACATCAGCACACACCAAATCAGGCCCACGATTCCGGCATTTTTCTCTTTTGACATATACCAAAGACCCAATCGGTGAAATAAGTAGCATTGAACTGATTTATATTTCGTGACTCTCGTGATTGTCCCATACCCTCAATCAACGACTTATCAAGATCTGACACATACTTTATCAGCAGTGGATAAAGGCCTGCGACGCACCGCAAACTCAAACTTCTTCACTTAGCATCACAAAACTTTAGCAAGAATCAGAATCAACACTTGAAAACACAAATATGAGTGGCAACGGGCTTTTAAGTGACCCCGCCATCATAGGCATATCCTCACCGAGTGAAGCCGTGCCAGGGGGTGGACACGCGCCCCGAAAGTCAGGGTTGGAGCCCGGCAGCGCTCTTTCCAAATTGCTAGATTCCGCCATGGCAAATGCAGCCAGAGAGGCGACGCCTGAGCCCGAAACCGCAGGAGAGTCCGAGAAGAACGGGCCGCTGGAACCCAGGTCGAACCGGTCGTCATTCCAAAGCTTTGTTCCTCAATTCAAAGCGGATTTATCAAGAATCTATTCGATCAATGCGCTTTTGGAATTGAGGTCTAGCCCAGCGGTGCTAGAGTTTGACGTCTCGCAGCTTCCTGAGGCCACGTTTTGGCGCACTAAACAAAGAGATAACCACGCCAACGGCAAACACAATGGCCAAAATGAAAATAACAACCATGCCCACGGTACACCCTCGCTGGGCGGGAAAGGCAAACGTAGCCGCCGCAACCAATTGGCCGCGCAGAACGCCGCTGACTCGCTCAACTGGGACCGCAAGCCTGCTGGGTTTTTGAAGACTTCTGATATTGATAACATGTCCACGGAGAAAATCTCGCAGTTATTGGGCGAGGCGCCCGAGGAGGAGACGCCCGACTGGGACTTGCCCGGCGCGAATGCCGACATGAGAATCGAAATGGGAAATACCGTGGAGGACTTTGAGCGGTGGAAACTGCACATGCGACAAGAGGAAAAACGTAAGCATGGTGAACTCGAGCCATTCCATGAGACCGAGGAGTCGCAGCCCGCAAATGAAGTCGATAGCTTTTTCTCGTTCGTGAACCCTAAAGACGCTGCTCCAGACCAGACCTCTTTTCCGTTTAACAAACAAGCAGACAGCAAAAGCTCGCGGTTTTCGTCATTTTTTGGCGGGCCAGGCCCAAGCGCTGAGAGCCGCAAGGCAGTCGCCAACCCAGAGCCTCTCACTGCGCAAACAACCGCGAAAAGCGACCATTCTGCTGGAGGTCTGCGCTTTTTTAATGGCGAACCTCAAAACTCTCCGCAGACACAGAGCCCTGTCCTTCCACAGAGCCTGCAGGATAAACACAGACATGGTCCGCCGCCCGGAATGCCCCCGAAATTTCAGGGTCCTGGGAACGGAATCGCGTCGTCTCCTGCGGTTCGAATGCCCGGAATGCCTTCACACTCTAATCCACCTCCGGGCTTCCGCATGAACCCCGGTCCACCTCTGGGGCCAGGATTGATGATGCATCCAGGCGCGAGAGGGCCGGCGAACAATGACTCTTTTTTCCTCTCTTTGATGAGTAAGGGCGAGATCGGGCCAAACGGGGAAGTGGCGGGGCCCATGGCCATGTTTCTGCAGCAAAGTAAGCCCCTGGTAGTTAACAAGCAGCCTTCGGAGCAGGGGCAAGCGCTTGGCTCACACATGAGAGGCCCAGAAAAGTTCGGCGAGTCAAGCTATGCCGGACCAACTGCACCAAATAGCCTGCATACCAGGCCACCGGCGTTTCGTCAGTACCAAGAAGCGCCCATGGGATTACCCCAGCAGCAAATGGGAATGAACATACCCCCTGGAATGAAGCCAATGGGTGGGGCCCAAATTCCTCCGGGAATGTTTCCTCCTGGCATGTTTCCCCCGGCTGCTCAAGCGCACCCAAACCAGGGACCGAACTCGCAAGTTCCAAACCAGCGTTCTTTTCCTGGGCAAAAAGGAACACCGCAGCTCAATCGACAAGAAATGCCCGGCGCGCAGATCCGAGGCGAGGTGCCACCACCTTGGATGAGATTCGGTCCCGGCGGGCCTGCAGGAATGGCGCCGCCCGGATTTCCACAGATGCCTCCTGGATTCCCTCCTGGCTACTCGCAAGTGCCCTCAAACACGCAGCAAAAGTAGTCTTCCGTTCAATGCCTTTGAACGCATTTGGACGAGCTAGTTAAGGAGCGTGTTTTGCCGATTAAAGAGCTAGCAGCCCTTCTCATTGACCCAACGTCCGATATAAGGTCAAGTGAAAACGATCTATAGGTAGACCGAAACGCATGATCGCCGTGATGAGCACCACCTATACTTATAAATATTGTACTTACATGATCATGCTCTCAGCAGCTCATGTTTAGGGCCTTTCACTATTTTCGCAAAAAGGCGACAAAGGTCTTTTTTAACAAGCGAGGGATTCACACAACCACTCCAAAACCACGAAGTTGTTGTTTTAGGAGGGTAGAAACGTGCGAGGGAAGACTCAATAGGTCGTAAACAGTATGAAGATTAAATTTACGTAATAGTTGTTCTAAATAATACAATACACTCGGATAATGCTCGCTCGCTTTGCCATATGAATCACAGACAGATAAGACTGAGCTTGAGCATGGAGAATAGGTATTGTTACCTCGACTTAACACGGCAGATGACTAAAGCGTCTCTGGTGTCTACCAAAAAACACAGCTTTTGCCCAACAGTGCTAAATAGTATCACAATGAGGCTTCATTTTGGTGGTGACAATATGTTGGCCTGAAATCGAGCGCTCCACAGTCAAAATTAATGAGGCGTGCCTACTATCCTTCATATTATAGAGACGCCCCCAAAGTCGGAAAGTGGTGGGAAAGACCGTTGGACTTGATTACAGAGAAATAAAGATTGAGCCTCTCCAGATTTCACATCAGCTCCACGCACACGAGCTATTGTACGTCATTGATGTCATGCCCCAGGAGGACAACAGAAAATAAATACTAGACGCGTGATCTTTTAAGAATATAGTTTGTTCCGGTGGTCATATCTATATGAAATTTGTGCTAGCCGAGTGATGATGCCGCGGTTGTTCATGAAACCAACCATCCAATAGCCATCGTACTTGATTACCTAATTTCTCTGCTGCCAACAGACGGTGAAAATTACCTATAGCATCCACGCAACTCATATCACCTCGTGTAACTTTCGTGTGACTTTCGGGTCACGTCACATCACGGCGGACACGAGCAAAGCGAGGTTCAACAATTGAATGTGCTCGTCGGTACCGTTATTCAACCGGCGGTCCGTGTCGAACAACGCTTGTGCAATGTTGTTTTTCTGCGCCGACGACAACGTATCGTCCAAAAGCAAGAGGTCGTGCAACTGGTCCGAAACCTGCTGTGCGCTCCATCCCAGAAGCACCACCAGGTGTACCATTTCGGCAATCTGAGCCGTGTTTTTGCGGCGGAGACACTCGACTAAAGACGTCATGAGAGGCTGGTCCACGACACCGGCAATCTCACGCACGGAGTCGACGGAAACCCCCGGCGACATGTCGTCGTTCTCGGTCTGCAAGCACGCATCGAGCCGCGCTGCAGATTGCAAGTAGGTGATGGCCTTACGCAAGTCGCCATTGGAGACTCTGATTAGCTCATCATAGACTTGTGGCAGCTCCACGCGCACGGCCTCAGCATCGGCAATGTGAGACAAGCGCGCCAAGGCGTTGGCTGGGTCGAGCAGGCGGAAACGAAATTTCAGGCACCGCAGCGCCAATGGGTCGATGATGCGCGTGATGTAGTTACACACCAAACAGAAGCGCGTCACGCCCGAGTAGTTCTCCATGGTACGGCGCAACGCAGACTGTGCGTCATTGGTCATGGAATCGGCCTCGTCGAGCACGATGATCTTGTAAGGCGGGCAAGGGTAATTGGCCAAATCGTCACGCGTCGGGTTTGACACCGCGAGCCTGGCAAAATTCTTTATCTTCAGGCGCACTATGGAGATGCCTCGCTCGTCAGAAGCGTTGAGCTCCAAAACACGCAGCTTGTAAAGCAGCGGGCCGTAGAGCTGCTTGGCCAACGCCAATATCGTGGACGTCTTTCCCGTACCGGGCGGGCCGTAGAAAAGCATGTGCGGCAAGTTGGCCAGCTGCAACGTCTGTTTCAACACCTTCACCGCGTGTTCCTGTGCGGCCACATCATCAAGCTTGCGTGGCCGGTATTTTTCTACCCAGGGCGTATGGTCTAGCTTATCCTGCGTGTACTGCGTGGTCATAAGGGGCAATCAAGGGACTGAAGTTCGGGTGTTGATGGTGTTTTTCTGTCGCCTTAGAATGGTTTTGATGCCAAATGGAGCTGGCCAGGTGTCTAGACGCGTGCGCTTCGCACGGTGCGCGAGTGGGCTGGAACTCCCACAGGCAGTAGTTAAGCATGTGTTGTCTTTTTTTGTTTTTTCATTATTTTTTTTCTTTGGTGTTTTTTTTTTTGCTTGATACATTTGATTAAAGACTGGAACCAGAATTGCTTACGTAGCCCTCCACAGAACTATATATCAATACATATAAAACCGTAGCCAGGTTTGCTACCATGCCTTGCGTGGATATTTTGGTTTTGGCTTGGTTGTGAAGCATGCTTTTTTTGTTTTGCCATCTTAGCTCGTCGTCTCGCAAGTGTTAAACAGTGCGACAGCCCATTTGGAGATGGGAAGTGTGGACATGCCGCTTGTGATAAAGAAAGCCTTCTGGATATCGGTTTTCTGATGATGGAACCCTGCCAGAAAGTCAAGCGGGCTTGCCTCTTAAGTGATCATGATCGGGGTGAACGAATTTATCATCAAGTGGTGAGCACATGCGATCAAGCGATATGCATTCTTATGATGATAACCATCTGACTTCAGTGATTGCTCCAAACTAAAGTAAGATGCACGTTGCTGGGTACAATTACAACCTTCGAAAGTTATTGCAGATATCACCGATAAATATCCTCACAATCGCATGGTGATGCAACAATCGTCAGACTTTATAGTCTCGATCACTCACTTGGCTTACAAAAGGTCCTTATTAAGTTTTATTAAGCTAGATACGCTAAAGCTATCCATTTGCATGACGAAAAGAGTGCCGACACACTCGAACTATAATG
>JAKTVE010002306.1:0-28454 GCA_030557065.1 Metschnikowia rubicola | reverse complement strand
GGTGCGCGAGTGGGCTGGAACTCCCACAGGCAGTAGTTAAGCATGTGTTGTCTTTTTTTGTTTTTTCATTATTTTTTTTCTTTGGTGTTTTTTTTTTTTGCTTGATACATTTGATTAAAGACTGGAACCAGAATTGCTTACGTAGCCCTCCACAGAACTATATATCAATACATATAAAACCGTAGCCAGGTTTGCTACCATGCCTTGCGTGGATATTTTGGTTTTGGCTTGGTTGTGGTGCATGCTTTCTTTTTTTTTAATCATATGATGGATTTCGTCAAAAGTCATCTTCAATTTTTGGTGATGTTTAGCCGCTTTCTGATAAGCTCATCATAATTCGATCTCTCTTTCTATTTTGTTTCTTTTTTGCCATCTTAGCTCGTCGTCTCGCAAGTGTTCAACAGTGCGACAGCCCATTTGGAAGTGTGGACATGCCGCTTGTGATAAAGAAAGCCATTTGGATATCGATCTTTTGATGATGGAACCCTGCCAGAAAGTCAAGCGGGCTTGCCTCTTAAGTGATCATGATCGGGGTGAACGAATGTATCATCAAGTGGTGAGCACATGTAATCAAGCAATATGCATTCTTATGATGATAACCATCTGACTTCAGTGATTGCTCCAATCTAACGTAAGATGCGCGTTGCTGGGTACAATTACAACCTTCGAAAGTTATTGCAGATATCACCGATAAATATCCTCACAATCGCATGGTGATGCAACAATCGTCAGACTTTATAGTCTCGATCACTCACCTGGCTTACAAAAGGTCCTTATTAAGTTTTATTAAGCTAGATACGCTAAAGCTATCCATTTGCATGACGAAAAGAGTGCCGACACACTCGAACTATAATGAAGCCTTGGAATTGACAAGCGGTAGGCAACCTTTGATTTCACGCAGCTTGAATTAGTCGTGCTTGCGACAATTCTTGGCCTGAGTCAGACTAGCAGGTGAAAACAGGCTTATCATTTCGACAGCGACATCAATTTTGACTATCACGTGGTTACATGCCCATGCGCATGCTCATGTCCATACCAATGATTAGCTTTGCTCCCTGCTTAGCAATATTAGGTCTAAGTGTCTAGAAGAGAATTATCTCTGCAGGTGAGTATGGACATTGAGATGGGCGATATCAAAGGTCGCTGAAGTCGAGTCGATGCTTATTGAATTCCAATGACCGACAATTCCAAAGTCCACACCCTCCTGACATGGACCTTGACCTTCACCAGGTCGCCAACCTGTTCGGAAAGACTTGTACCCGCAACAGATACCTCGGTCTCCTCATTGGACCACCAGCATTTCCTGGCTGGCTTTCTCCAAAAGAGCAACAACTTGGAGTGATTGATTTCGGTGTTTTTGCGTGCTCTTGACAATGACCTCGACGCGGCCCGACTAGCGGTGCTGGCCAAAGTTGCTATTCTGGACCTAGACCTGGATCTTGTAGAGGCCTGCGACGTCACAGGGTTGAGCGAGGGAGATGCTGGAGGCGTTGCTTGTGGCGTGGCCAAACGAACCAACAGCAAAGACTGCAAAACACACTTTCCGGGCTCCAAAGATCGGCTGCCCCAGGCTTCTCTTTTGTCAAATCCCGAGGAACACAACATATCAAAAAGGTGTTGCTCAGCCGGTCCAAGCGTTTGCACGACGGATGTGGGTAAGGTGGTATCGTATCCTAATCCGGAAAAGATCATTTTGTTGCTCATGAGCTTGTTTGCAACCTCAAGTTTAAGGTGCTTGATATCCTCTACAGTGCATCCAGCCACAGGCGGAATCACGTAGTAATCTAAATCCTCCCTCAAAACAATAATCGCAGGTTTGCTTTGCAACACAGAGGCAGAAGTGTCAGCACGACTGGCGCCCGAAATCTGCGGCGAAAGAGCTTCCATGCCTTGAAGATCTGCATGCGCATCACCAAAAGTTCTCAAGATATATTCGAAGCTATCTGGGTCAAAATTAACGAAAACAACGTCCTCCTCTGTCAAATTCGAGATCACTTGGCCATTGAAGTTCAAGAAGACACCATTGGGAAATAAACTCAAAAGTATGCTTTCTGGCAAGCTCATGAGCTCGTCACGCGTGATGCTGAACGCCTTCCCGCGAATATTCAAGTGAATTTTCGAGTTATAGTCGATATTTGCATTGTCGTCCTCATAGTTCATCGGGGCGGCACCCCTTCCGGCGTCTTGCGTCACCTGCGTCACGAGATTTTCGGCCATGATCCAGTCTGTACCTTCAGATTGTTCAAAACTTCGAAAATATACCAAATATTAAGCGCCAATGCCTGCGGGTACGCGTATGTCAGAAGTGTTTGCACAAGTCAATTAATGTAAACTGCGCTTACTGCACAAGTGCTTCTCAATCAGATAAGTTTTGCCACAAAAAAAAAGGTTTCCGGCACCTTTGATCGGCAATATGATTGAGTAAAGAGCGAATGTGGCGGGCTTGCGGCGTGTTGCAGATTTTGCAATTAAGACAGGTTGAAAAGGGATATTTTGAGCGGGTACGAGAAGAAGATAGTTTATCTCGCTGGACAGAAGGGTCACGTGACAAGCCGCGCTGGGGAGTGGTGCTTGCGGGCGGGCTGGTTCTGGGCCAAATTCATCCACTACTCTGATTTACTTGTAAGGGCTGGAAATTGTGTGAGTACTTTTTTACGTAATTTTGCATTTTGGACAATTGCTGGTGTCAAAATTCCCTCTCTTTCATGCAAGGTTATATCGATTCATCCATCGTCTTGAACTGTTTTCGGGTGGCGTCATCTGCAGTCCTCCACGCACACATCGCTCTCTCTGACAAGATATGTGCTAGACCTTGGACTAGCCAACAATCATGTCGTGTGCCGGGCAATGCCATTTTAAGGGTCAAAAAGAGAGCCAGTCGGAAATTTTGAGTACGAAAGACGAAGTGTGGGGTAGTGACGATGAGAACATTTCCACTTATGCGGACCTACAAAGAGCTCACATAAATCAAGGCTATCTAGATGGTATCACTAAAGCACAAGAGCTGGGGTTGCAAGAGGGTTTTGACCAGGTGTTCCCCAGCGGGGCAGCTTTGGGCATTCGGGTTGGTAGAATTTTGGCAAAATTGCATGGATCTGTGCTATTTTTGGAAGCTCAAAAGGCATTAAACATCACTCAGGTTTTAGACAAAAAGTATTTTGACGATCAGCTCGAGTTGAAAGACTCCCAGCACCCACTTCTTGAAAAATGGGAAAAAGTTGCGGCGGATACACAAGTCTAATGAGGCTGGCCCGAAAAAAAGCATCATCATCATCGCTGTAAGGGCATCTCGGATGTGACCTCATCGTTCAAAGTTTCGTGAAGACCGAAGTACTTCTCTTGAAACTTGTAACGCCTGCGACACCAATCGCACCACGCTTCCGAGACCAAGAACTGAGTTTCCTGGAACATGACGAATTCCTCGAAGCAACACTTTTTTATGAGCCAATCTTTATTGAGCTGCTGAAACATCTCCTGTTTGTCATTGATAATGGCCTGCCTTAGCTTCACAAGCTCGCTTCCTTTGATGTCAGCATCATTTGTGGAAAGCTTTTCGTGTCTTTCTTCATTCTCCCGGATGCGTTGCTGAAGCTGGGGAATTGTATTGATGGAAAGCTTCTTCGACCTGTCGAAGAGATCCTGTAGTGAGTACAAGCAGTCCAAAAAGTTTTTGAACTTTTCCAATATGTCGGTGTTGATGATGTAGCTCTCGTCGATGAGAAGCGTCGAGGCCTTGTTGAAAAACGCAGAAATATTCAACAATGACTCATTTATCGAACTTGTGTCATTGGAATTGGATGCAGAAATGACCTTGTTATCGATGCTTTTGTGAGGAAATAGCGTTTCGTCCAAATCAGAAAATCTTGTTAGCATTTCAACAAATTTCCCGTTGTCGAAGGCGATTTGCTGTTGTCTTTTCTCGTGCCTCTCCACTAACATGACGATTTTTGTCCAAACCTCGATTAGCTTAGGTAAGTTCAGCTCCGCGTTCTTCCAGTTATGAAGGAATTCATCGCCCATAGAGGGCCAGATAGAGTTAATAAAGTCCGTCAGGATTTTTTCGCCCTTAAACTCAAGAGAGTAGTCGATGCGTGCCTGCTTCTTCCAGGAGACCAAATCTGTTGGGACAGTTAAAAAAGTAATGACTATAGGCTCCTGTTTCAACACCGGATGTTTCACGAGTTGATTCAAAAACCTGTGCAAGCCACGGCGCCTGCGCTGCAAGAATTGGGAATCTGGGGACGCTCCTACTAGGTTAGTTAGTAAACTTATAGAGAAAGTGATTTGAACTCACAAGCGAGAGGAACGGAGCTGCATTCAGAAAAGGAGCGGGGCAAAAAAGAAACAAAAAAAACGAGGAACATACCTGTGAACTTTTTTGGGGGCAACCCGGGGATCACTCTGAAAGGATACTTCTTCAACAAGAATTCGAGAAGCCACACGAAATCCGAATAGCGTCGAATGACCTTCTTGGTGCCTGCGGGCCCGTTCATGCCCAAGGGGATCTCGTGCGTAATTGAGTAGTTGATGTGTTTGAACAAAAGGCCCTCCTTTTCGGGCACCTCCTTGATTTTGATCTTGTGCTCGCCATCAACCAAAGGTTTATACTTATCACGAATACTCGTGACGTGTTTTGACAAGTAGTCATAGTCATTGACATGTAGCGATTCAGGAGCCGTGACGTCAGGGTCGAGCAGGAGCGCCGAATGGTCATGCATCGGCGAGCCATTGCGAGGTATCGTAAAATCGGCCGTTTTTGATCCAGCAGCATCCCAATGGGTCAGTTTTGCGGGAAAGTCGTCCAAGAGATTCGTGTTCGCCAATTGTGCCGTTAATGGATCAACGGCCTTATTTGGGGGTAAATCCTGAAGGAAATTGGGCTCCTCGGCAAGATCTGAAAGGAGCAAAGAAGCCGCTGCTTCCGACAAAGGAGGGAGCCCTGAATTCAACTTGAACTGCAACGTGACATAATCACCTGTGCCAGGATTATTGATCTCGAGAGCAATGAGCCCCAACGCGTGGAAAAAATGGTTCTCCACGTTCGGCGGCATTAAATTATGATCGTACAAAACATCAATAATTCGAGACGCCTGGTAGGATGTGAGCAAGTTTTCTGTGATAAGCGGCGAGAACACATAAGCCTGTAGGCCGCTGACGGACGATACATGAGGGCTTATTTTGGCGAAAATTTCGCGGTATTGATTCGGAACCTTGGCCGCAATGTCTGTTGGCGTGGCCGAGACAGAGAAGCTTTGGTCCAGGGCCTGGAAAGGCGGTGGCGCTGGTTGAGGTTCGGTCGTGGCCCACCCATTTTCAAACGGGTCTTCCGATCCGTACATGCTGTTCATTGTATTCCGATTTTTATCTTGGATTTATGATGAATTTTGCTGGTTTTTGGTGATATGGCAATAATAATGGCGGCTGAATAGTGATCTGTGAGGCCCTTGCAAGCGCGGTTTAGAGGTTGGGCGCGTGTGCAGGCCCAGCACTCGGGTGCAATAGAGAGGGCTGCTGGAAACAGCAATAGAAACTGTCGCCCTCGAATTTCTACAAATCATTTGGGTGGCTGGTCAAGTCACTTATCTGGAAATTTGGTGTTTTTTTTTTATAAATTTGCGTTTGTTGTGGAGTGGATTGGTTGTAAGTGGCCTATGTTTTTGTTTGGCACTAACTCAGCTTTTGCTCGCGAGATAAGATAAGGGTGCGGTCACGGCATGCAAGGAACTTGAATCTTTTGAACTTCTTCATTATGGCGGGGAATGATTGAGAGCGATAAGATCTCAAAAGCGATCATGAATCGTTCTCATGCATTCCTCATGTGTTATATCCGTCAAAAGCCTTCCAAGCTAAAGATTGTGATATTAACATGGTATGAAACTTTTGATTGATTCTTGCTCCACACATATTAAAGCAGGGAAGTCGCCTCTTTTTACACATGCAAGTCTGTGTATATATATTCTATGTGTAGTCGAATGCTAGCTATCTCAAAAGCTTTTCCACTTCACATGGCCATTCAATGATAAGCCCTTAATGCTACTGCCCGAGCTCTGGTCTCTGAAGTGTCGAATCGGGCGTTGTTCACTCCAGAGTTTACTGAGGACGCTCATAATCAAGGCCTTCTACGCGGTCCCAAACAGCTCTCACGACCCTCTTTTGTGCGTCCCTTCCGCTTTCATTCTCCGCATCCGCGGCCGGGCGTATGGCTAGATAGAGGCGAGATCCCAATACCGGGTCTGGGATTGCTTTTATATCTTTTGGCGGATTTGCGGTAGTTATCAACCCTCCAGCTTCTTGAACAATGATGAACCCCGCACAAACGTCCCACTCCCAGCACCCGCCCTCCCACCAAATATCAAAAGCACCAGTAGCAACAAAGCAAAGATCAAGTGCCGCCGAGCCTAGACTCCTGACGCCATGGCACATCCCGGGTAAAGACGTATTTCCTTCTTGCGCCGCCATGTTCACAAAAGAGCTCACCTTGCGCGACATATTCAGTAGGGCTATGTTGCGTCGGTCTTTGCCCCACTCACAGGCAAAAATGTAGCCATTCGGAGCATTCGACGGCAAAACTGATTTTTGGAATGGTAACTCAATGTTTTTGTTGAGCCATGCACCACCGCCCCGAAAAGCAGAGTATGTTTGCCCGAGAAAAGGAGCGTGTATCGCGCCGGCAACAGGCTTGCCATCTATGCAAAAGCCAATCAGAACACATATCATGGGAAATAGGTGAACATAGTTGACCGTGCCATCCAAAGGATCAACCACCCACGTGGGCGCATTAGAAACCAAATATTTTTTACTCTCACCTGCCGAGTACGACTCTTCGCCGACAAAGGCATGATCAGGATATGTCTCGGATATGCGTTCATGTATAAATTTTTCCACTTTTTCGTCAGTCTCGGTGACAATGTCTACTGCGTTTGCCTTGATGCGGGGATCCACTTCACTGCCACTGGATCTGTTTTGTGAATCTTTTATTAAGATCTTGCCGGCAGCTTCCGCGACTTCTATGGCAAACTTTTCTATTTCTGCGAGGTCAATTGTCATTTTGAGATTACCCTTCTGGTGAAACTAATCGATCCGAAGATATTAAACTGTTAAGAATGTATTTCAACTCAATAATGCATGAATCAACTGAGAGACTTATCTGAAATGATAGAATTCTCTGGCGGCAGATTCCTAACTTTGAAGAACGTTTAGCCGGAAGAATGCGTAACCGCTCCATATATGCTTTTGTCTCTCCCACTCTTGATGCGCTCTCGGATCTTTCTTCCCCACTTCTCCGCAAGCTGCGAACAATAGCCGCGCCGCATGCGATCGTGCCGCAGGCCTATCACGTGATGACCACACAGTATATGCACGCCGACGCTCCATTTGCGTAATACATCACGATTTTCATGTATTCCATCACCTTATCAGTATGTATTGTGGTGAAATGGTAATTGTAAAGTAGCTACCTAAAACCGACCGGTCGTCGAAAAAAGGTGAATACACTGCCGTTCAAGATGTGGGTTATGTGCAGTTCTAAAAGGAGAAGGCGTACTGGAAACCTCACAACGTCTTTATTTGCTAAGTCACGTTTTGAAGAGAAATCTATTAGATTTGATAGACGATGTGTATCTTGTTTCTCTTTTAGAATCCAAACTGTATCAACGCATTTTGCCAGAATGAGTGACCCAAGCTTATGGTCATGTGCTGCGGAGGATATAGCGATCATACAAGTGCCTGACACTGATTGTTTCAAAGTCTTTATCGTGATAAAGTGCGAAAGCTATTTTATCCATAACTTGAGGACTTCCGGCAAATGTTTGCAGCCTACCACAAATGTGGACTGTGCAGACCATTTCACGCTACAACATTTTGGACGCGATCTTTGGCCCCTACACACGGGTCGAAAAAGGCAACATGAGCTTCATTATTTCAATATAGCATGGTACATCGGATGCAGGCATTACTTGATGTGAATGATCTTCACACAGACACCAATCTCGAGTGCGGTCGAAATCGGATTCTCGGTGATTGCCGAATTATCGCTTGTATTTTGGTGACGCGAGTAAAAGTATAGCTCGGCGTTTGATACAGAAACCCGATACTTACTTGGCGAGGGCCCGTACGTTTGGTAAAGCTATCTGTCTGTTTTGGTTTTTTTCTGGCAATTTTCAAGCAGAGTATGGACTAACCGATTTTAACAATCCGATGCATCACACGAATGCAGCAACTCACATTGTGCTCTCGCGCTGCTTGTTAGGATGTTATCACAGGCAGTCTGCGAAAGCACAATTATATGCTGACGAAAGCGCCTCGTTTTCGAATAATGTGAATTTTGCCACGAGTGATCCAGATTAGTTTTTTCAGATTGTCAATAATTTTTACACATTTCCTGTTCAAATTTGACTTCTGTACTAACTCGACCTTATTCGGATTAATGTTCGCGGGAGGCTGCAAAGCTGCATCGTTCTCAGAATTCGCACCCGCCAAGAGGAGCCTCAAATCAGCCTAATAATCTCCAGCGTTTTTGCAGTATGCTGACTTTTCAAATCCCCGCAAATTGCATTATATAAACCCCCCGAATTCTCGCCACCTGGCGGTTTTTTTCTACCACTCTTCTTCCTCGAAAGCCCCCAGCACATAAATGTTCTGGCAATTGAGAACCCTTTTGGGGCTTGTCAGGCTTAGCATTTGCAGTGCTCAACACGTTTTCACCAAATTTTCCCCCATGTGGCAAATTGCCGCTTCTCAGCCTGCCCAAGGTAACAGTGCCTTGGCTGCAGAGCTCGAAGCTTCGATTACGCCACAAACCTACTCACCCTTGCTCTCTCCCGCCTTTTCTCCTATTATCTGGAACTTCTCCGACTCTCCAATCCTCTACAGGCCACTTTACGCTGCGATCTCTTCTTTTGTGGAGATTGACGGCGGGCCCGCCACGCAAGTGCGCAGCTTTGAGGATATCGCGGAAGATTTAGGCGAGGTCTCCTCTGCCTTGAGTGAAAGGTGCATCTCTGAAACTTTCGAAGCCAACTTCCTGGCAGTCACTTTCCCCGAGGCCGTAGACGACCTCCAGGGCTGGTACACCATGCCCAACAACGGAATAAGCATGATATTAGCCTCCTCCCCTGAAGTAGAATCTGAGCTTCCAGAAGTCTCTGGAAACTCTTCCGCCGTTCCTGCTAAGACGGAGCCACTTTCTCGCGAAGGACCTGACGCCTGGAGAAGAATCTCCGCACCTAAAGTGACGAAAGTTGCGGTGCCGGATACGAAATGGCACGTCAAGGGCAGAAAGCGCAGATTCTCCCAGGTGGACAAGCCCGCAGTAGAAACGGACAATGGCTTGTCTGAAGTCTCCTCAGTGACTAATTTGTCCGCTGCAGTAGGCTTCATGCGCGACATGAACACATTCAAGGCTTTAGAAGGCCTTGATGACGAAGCCTTCCAAATTGCCCGCCCAGCAAAGAAGGCGGTTTCAGAAGAAGAAGTTTTCTTGGCAAAGATCTTGGAAAAGCGCCAGCAGCGCGCCATGGCTGCCAAGATTGCCTGGATGGCACCTAAGATTGTGCCTTTCAGAGACACAGTGGAGACGTTCAGAAGCGTTTCGCCAGACCATTCCAAGGCCCAGCCTAGAGACAATGAATGGCAAAGGGCGGGCGGAAAAAGACGTAGAAGATCCCCAGTCGACGAATGTGACCTTGATTTCGACGCAATCACCAATTGGGTGCTCGAAGAGGTTGCAAATCTCGCCGCGGGTCCGATCTCTGTCTGATGCACTCATTGATTGCAGTCAAAGTTTCAGTAAACATCTGGTCAAGGACTGGGAGGCTACCTAGCTCCTTACAACAAAAGAAAAAAGAAAAAAAGTATAGAAACAAAAGCCGATAAAAAGTATAAAACATACAAAAGCACTAAAAAAAGACAAACATTAAAAACACAGTGGAGGATCTCGCGATTTAGCCATTGATTACATACTCTTTTCTTTAAGTAAAAACGTAAAATGATACATAAAAAGTATAAAACCAATAAAAGACTTAAATTCAATAAGCGAAGTAGAAATAAGTAGGGTTGTATGGTATCACAAACGCTCGTCATGGGCGTTATTATTCTTCCAAAAGCGTTAAAACCACAGAAACTCCAAGCTCATTGCAAAACACGCTCTGAAGTGGCAAGTTGAACCCATTGCTGATATTGAGTTTGTGGTTTTCACAGGGCTCAAAGCCTAATGCTGCACGTAATGCCAATATAGTACGCGTGAATTCCAAGCGCGAGGAGACTCTGATATAACCAATATTGGCAAGCTTTTCATCCAGCAAAGTGGTGGCGGCTTTGATTTCAAAGTATCCCGTGAAACTTGTGCGTTCATGAAATGTGTCAATATCGCCCTCAGAGTCAAAACTGATTCGGGCCTGAGACCAACTTTCAAAATATTCGGGAAAGTCAATGCCGGTTATTTTGAGAGCAGGCAAATAGCTCGTTCCTTTATGAAGATCGCAATATCTGCCCTGTAAAAAAACCAAGCTCCTCAATGCGTCCTCTGCAACACACAAACATTGGCCAGATCGCTGTCTATACAGCAGATTGAACACCTCTAATGAAAGCGGACCATCGTAATGCAATCGCTCAAGCAATTCCAATGAGTCTAAAACATTCTTGTACAGGCCCTGGAAAGGAAACACACGATAGTTTCTTGCGTGTTTTAAAATGTCAATGTCTTTTGTGAGGGGAGGCGAGTCGCAATATTGGACAAAAAACACTTTCCGCAGAAGGCTTTCCAAACATCCAAGCGACAGGCCGTGTATGTTTATATGGAACAAATCCACACAAACGCCAAAATTGTCTCTGTCAACGAGCTCGATCACCGATACCAAATTCTCTAAATGACTATAATGCGCTGCCCACGAGAGGTTCTCATATGCGATTCTGATGCCGTACTTTGCAGCCAAATCCGCGGCCTGCCTCAACTGTGGTACAACAACCTCCAAATCGGAGACAGAATTTTTATCGCAGTTTGCACACAAGAGCACCAAATTGGACTTCAATTTTCGGCAAGTCACCAAGTAGTCTTCGAACTGGCGAAGTTTTTCCTCAAATGTGCCTTGATTGGTGTACCCCTCCAAATCTCTGAATGGTTGGAGAATGGATATGGATAAATTTCTTGTCTCACAGTATTCTACTATCTGCTCTGGTGTTGCCTCGTCTAGATCTGGGGTCATGATCTCAATAGCGTCAAACCCCGCTTTTGCAGTCGCGTCGATTTTCTCCCAGATTGTGCCTTCGAAGCAGACGGTGGCGATAGAATTCTCATAGGGCAAATCTTTCCATTGACTGGCATTTGCATATCCACAAGTGCCATGGTCTTGAGTAAAAATTGTCTTTTGATATATCTTACTCCCAGATATTGGAGAAGGCGGCTTTGAGGCTTTTGGCGTAGGCAACGTGGTCATGATCAGTGATTCTGCGTGTAATAAATTCTTGATATTATTATGAAGATGAGTGAGCCACGAAAATTAACACACGATAAGCAGATAAGATCTTTGAAAGCAGAAAACTCGAAAAATTTGGAAAAAGAAAGGGTCGCTTGCTACTTGATTGTTGCTCTCGTTTCACTAAATGTCGGTGTACTAACAGGCGTAACGGCAGCAAAGCGTTGACTTCGGATATATGAAATAGCTCACAATCAAGCTGATCACATATCTGACACCTTTTATAGATATTCCGGAAATGACTTTTGGGGTTCCGCTGGAAAAGGGTTCTTACGCGATCGGATAAACGAATCTCCGCACAAACAAACGCCTTGCCTGCCTGCTGAGCCGCACGCGAATTCCCCTGCCCCGGTCACGTGCGCAGTCACGTGCCCATAACCTCTCAATGCGATAAGCAAGCTGTCCAATTCACCTAACTTTCCTTATCAGTCACTTAACATTATGCCATCCATCAGCAAGTTCATGGAAACTTTCAACGAGGGATTATTCGACCGGGAAACACTAGGCGTGCGCAACGTCAAAGGCGGGTCTTTCTTTATCCGGTGGCGGGTGTCTGACTTGATATACGTGGGCCTATTATTTGTGCTTTACCCTATTCTGTATCGTCTTGAGCCGTTCCAAAGACAATTCTATATCAACGATGTCACAATCCTGCACCCGTTTGCAGAGACCGAGCGGGTTTCCAACACGATGTTGTTCGTGTACTCGACATGGGTGCCGCTCGTGGTGATTGCGGTCGTGTCCGTGCTAATCACGAGACCCGCCCACAAGCTATATGTCACGTATATCTCTGTGCTTGGCTTGATCATTTCCGTTTTCACAACAAGCATAGTCACCGACGTATTGAAGAACTTTTTTGGCCGCCATAGACCCGATTTTTTGGCTCGCTGTGTTCCTCGGGCGGGCGTTCCCAGGGACGTTCTCGTGCTTGCTAAGGATGTGTGCACCACGGACGATTTACCCCGTTTGATGGACGGTTTCCGCACGACGCCGCTGGGACACTCGAGTCTCTCTTTTGCTGGGCTTTTTTTCCTCTCCTTGTGGCTTTCGGGCCAGTTGGCCGTGACCAGGCCACAGGCTGGAGCGTTTCGTTGGGCAGTCACTTTCTTGCCGACGTTAGGCGCCGTACTCATAGCTTTGAGCCGCACGGAGGACTACAGGCACCACTTTATCGACGTTTTTGTCGGCCTGTGTATTGGCTTACTCTTTGCAACTTGGCTGTATCTCCGTCTCTTTCCCAGCCCGAAGGAGGCCGCATCTTACGAGCCACGCTTGCTCAATGTGGAAGAGATTGAGGCTAACTACGCACCTGTGGAAGAGGTATGAGATTTTTGGACTTTTTGATTTTGCCTGTAACATGAACCCCAAGGAATGGGTTGGCTGGGTAATTGTCACGTGACACTGCAATGACAGCCACGTTTTTTGGCAGAACGATTGAGCGGAACCTGTTAAAGAAGCTCTCAGCTAAGGCATAACATAGCTTTATTTTTAAATTAGCCGCAAGACAGTGTTTTCCACACCCAAAAATTGAATTTTGTGAGGACATCATACTTGCCAATTCTATATTTGCAGAAAAGGTGTGATTCTTATATGCAGGTTCGACTGTACCACGGCATGGATCAGGGCTGTTTAACAAGGTACATCTCCGCCCGATCGGGTGTTGTCTGTTTATCTATTTAAGAAAAGGATAGATGCATTTCCTGCAGAGACATTTTATATTTTGGAGACCTCAAGTTGGTAGAATTGCGTATCACCTTTAAAATTGGCGTTTGAACCTACCCCCTCGGTTGCATCGATTAAGCTAGTAATTACAGGCCTCTTCATACTTATCAAAATAATCACCAAAATACTGATCAAGATACTTACTTAAAGCGGCTCATTTTGAGATCTGTAAATATCATAACAAATCGATCTTTCATGGCGTCTTCATTGATTGATCATAACCGTCTCGTCGTGTGCGCATGAATAGTCGCGTGATCCGAAGGGCACGTGTGTGGGCTCAGCCGCACCAAATGCGGTACATTTATGATTTAGCGAACAGGAAACGCATGTGATAATTGCACATGCCGCTACTAGGTCACCGTCGTCAACAAAGCTGTCTTTGAGGCTAGATATGAACTGAGCGAGCCAAATATGTACTAAATGTTCTAAAACTTAAACTAGAGTCAATTCAAAAATCGTAGTGCTTTTTTTTTACCCACTCTCACATTCCTCTGGTCAAAAAGTATCAGCAGTTCTTGACTAATGCGAAACAATCATACTACAAATCTGCGTCACTGATCTAATATCATCCAAAGTATTGCCCATGATTTTCATGAAAGAATGGTTATAACCCATATATTCTCATAAAAGGATGTTTTCTCAAGGTTTAGGAATAGAAAAAAAAGAACTTCAAATATTAATTTCTCAAGTTTCAAATTATTTTTTGCGAGACACACCTCAGCAGGCTGTGCCAGCCAGATCACCACCACACTCGCGCGTGGAAACTTGAGGTCGCCGGGCCCCAGGGTGCATACAGGCCAATTATCTCGACAGAGACACGTCCATTTTTTCACACTAACCGCCTGATCTGGGATAAATTCAAGGATCGTGACTCGAGTCTGCTTGCATTCGCTAAATTTCATAATTCATTCACGCCCGAGCCATATTTGCGGAACTGGAATTTCTGTTGGCTGGCCATATACCAGGGAACCGCTTTCTACTTAAGTGGCCCAATCGACCTCATATAAGGTGATACCTCTCCCCACCCAAACGGCAAAAATTGCATCTGAAGAGCTCAAAGTGGCAAAAATCAGATCAAGGACTTTGCGGAAAACTCGTTTGCTGAAACTTGTGGAAAAATTCATTGAAAATTCACGTTTTTCATTGCATTTACACGCCCTAAAACCATGTCTGGCCCTGTTTACTGCATCCTCTCGGGAGGTGCCGTGCACTGCGTGCCTGTGGCGGCATTTAGCCATACGAATGAAGAGACGCTCGACAAGTTGGCCCGTAGCCCGCATATCAGCCTGGCGCCTGCGCTGGCACACACGCTACCGCCGCTGTCGCCGGCCAGTCTCGCGATCAAAAGGAAGAATCTTTTGTACACTTTGAACAACCCGTCTTTATCCGATCTCGAATCCGATGTGAGCCGCGCAATGCTGACCGGTCTGCCGTCACAGGATGAGGACGAGCACGTGCTAGACGCTAGCTTTTTACGGGTCCCAGATGGGAAAGTTAGGGCCGGTCTGGCGCACGCGGAAAACGGCATTTTCCATCAAAAGAATCTCGCAAGTGCGGGTCTGGCGAATGTGGATGCATCAAGGATCATCGATATAGGCACGCGGTTTTCTGGCGACGCCGACGATGAATACACGGCAGCGACACTGGCGATTCTACATGACTACTCCACGCACGCAGTGTATTTACCACAATACTCGGTCGATTTGAAAGAAAATTTGGACTCCGACTACACACAGATAAAAACACTCTTGACAAAGATTTTCCCGGCCTGGAATGGTCCCATTGCGATCAAACAATTGACAGGTGGGATCACCAATATGCTCCTATCCTGCTGTCATGAAGAATCTCAACAAACGCTCTTGATGCGTGTTTACGGTCAGGGCACAAACCTCATCATAGACCGCAACAGGGAATTTGTATCGCATTTAGTGCTCAATTCGCTCGAATTGGCCCCTGCCGTCCATGCACGTTTCGCAAATGGCCTTATTTACGGCTATTTACCAGGCCGCTCGCTACACCCGAGTGAGCTTTCTGATACCCGGTTTTTCCCGCTCATAGCGCAGCAGCTCGGAAACTGGCACAATAGTATCAATTGCGAGTACATTGAGGATGGCGTCACCACCATTCGAAAGTACTCTGCCAGCCTAAAGACGCAAGCACAGGCCAGACTCGAAATCAAACATAAACACGCAAATGGCGAGGCAAAGGAAAGGCCAAAAAAGTCGGTGAACAATATTTGGGATCTCATAGAGGAGTGGATACAGATCGTTCCACCTAATGAGGCTCTTGCTGGCGTTTTCGATGAAAATTCAGCTCTTCAAACTGTCACTCAGGAGAATGTGAGAGACGTGGTCATGCAGGAATTCAAGTGGCTCAAAAAAACACTCAGGCTGGAGACAAAGTCGCCCGTGGTGGTGTCACATTGCGATCTTCTTTCGGGAAACATTATCATTCCGTCGCCCGAGAAATGCGCGGAAAAATGTTTATCCGGTAAACTTCCGCCTTTGGAAGAAAACCCGATCCAGTTTATTGATTACGAGTACATGCTTCCGGCACCTCGCGCGTTTGACATTGCAAACCATTTTGCAGAATGGCAAGGCTTTGATTGCAATCGTGGTGCCATTCCAGAACCGTCTTCTACGAACCCCGTGATGGTGTCCTGGTGTAAAGGGTACTTGAACGATGCTGAGGCCTCACAGGATCAGGTAGATGGGCTAATTGATGAAATTGCGTGTTATTATGGCATGCCAGGATTTTACTGGGGTATATGGGCCATGATTCAAAGCGAACTTTCGACCATTGACTTCAATTACGCAGAATACGGAAAGTTGCGCCTCGAGGAGTATTGGCTCTGGAAGAAACAGTTTTTGAGTCTGCGCACCTCGTCGCAGGACGAGTAAAGACCACGACGAAACAGTTCCTTGTGTAATTTTAATCTGGGATGATTAAAAATGTTTCCGAGTAGACAACGTCGAAAACATTACTTCTGTAGGTCGACTATTGTAGTCTTGTCCGTCTTTGGGGCATGTAGAACGACCCATCGTGTACCCCTGTCTGCCTCTCTTTTTAAGGTCTCATAAATATTCACGCCGAAACTTCTTGGAAGTTGCTTGTTGGTAGCAAAAGCTCGCTTCAACCACTCCTCTTGCTGAACAAGTAATGATGTTGACAGAATCATATCGAGCACTGCATCGTTCAGATCGATCGTCAAGATGGGCGCCCTTGCGAGCTCCTTGAGCATATCCGCTGCAGCCAACTTCGAGTCATTTTCCAACTCCCACTTATCACGCTTGTTGTTTTTCTTTCCCTTGGCGAGGTTTTGAACAACGATCACTCTCTGGTCAATGTCAAAGCTGAAAATCGGCTCTCCAATCCTGTTATTAACCTGACCTGAATCTTTTGAGCCATCCAGACCAATAACGCCACCGCTTTGCTGCAAGTTCGTGAGCGACTCATTATCTCTTTCGACTAGCTCGCTTTTTAGGTGAGCCAAAACTTCGTCATAGTCCAAGTCTGTGTCTTTATTGAGCTGCAAGTTCCTTACTCGAATCGGCTTGTACTGACCTTTCTTGGATTTCCGACCAGGATTAATGGCTTGCTTCAAATGTATGATCCAGTTGCACCCATCTGATTCTGCCTTGTTCCACATATCCTCATGCGAAGAGGCAATGAACCAATCACAACTGATATCGTGAGCCCACATATCGCCTAGCAACTCATACCCGCCGTCTTTGATAATCGATTCTTGCATGCTAACAACTAATACATCGCATCTTGACGGTTTCCACTTGTTCCCTATTTTAGATGATAAAGGATTCAGCCGTGAGCTCTTCATGATCAAAAACAAAAGAGTCATCGCTAATTGAAATCCGACCGCGTGGGGTGTCTTGAGTGTTGTCAGGCCTTCATTCGACAAATAACCAATCAAACTGTCGTATCGGCCACCGGTGGCTATTCTTGAAAACTTTCTGTTTTTCTCGATTCGGTATATCACCTGGAACATGAACTCGCCTTCGTAGTACTTAGAATTGTAGTTGCTCAATGGGCAAAAGGAGATGTTCGAACTCACTCCCAACTTCCTCGCAAGATGCAAAATATCGGTCAAATTGTTAAGTGCTTTTTCCACTTTTTGCAAAAGCGGAGAATCCACCATAATCTTGCGAAGTTTGTGTTTTGCCTTTTCTGGTTCAACCGTGAAGTTGAAAACATCCACCAAATCCTTCACGACAGTATGTTGGATCTTGAAATCATTTCTCAAATAAGCCTTGATCTCTTCCGCACCGCGCTCGACTCCTAACTGCGACAACACGCCCATTAACTCGTACCTTCGGTTTTGTGACAAGGAGTGTGAAGCGCCAAACGCAAAATCAATCACACTGTTTAGGATATCCATATGATTGATCACAATATGCGCTTGTGAATTTTTCAAATGGAAGCATGGAAGAGACGTTAATATCTCGTCCGCTGCCTTCACGCACTCGGCGGAATCAGAAAGCAAAGAATTCTGAGTATGAGAAAACACATCAAACGCCACTGCGCTATACTTTTCGGGCTTCCCTGTACCTCGAAGGCTGGGACGGTACACGAATTCATGGGTGAAACATTTTTTGACCTTCGTGTGCTCCCGACTCAAAAACCTCGCAAGAGGGAGGACTAAATCGTACGTCAAAGTTAACACAGACCCACTCCGATCAAGTAGCTCATAGACGTGTTCCTTGGTCTGTATCAGAGACTTAGGAATCAAAAAGCTGCCGCTAAACTCTTGCAAAGCTCCGTGGTTTTTGAAAATCTTGAGAACTTCTTTTAGGGTCTGATTGAAAATCAAGTAGTCACCGGTATTGGGCTCCATCACACGTCCATGTGAGTTTTTGCCCACTCTATCGAACATGATATCACGTGCCAACAGGTATGGCTGATTAAACAATGTTTCTCTAACTTGTTGTTGCCACGGGGACGCAGGGTCTGCCAAAGACTTAAGTGCTTCCCGAATGACTACATCCTGATGTTCAACTGGAAGGAGACCGCTTTGAAGTAGCTCCGAAGCACCTGGTCTCTTTTGGGGATCGTGATTTAAAAGCTCGCGGATAAGTTTCTTTTCAGTGGATTTTCGTTTCTCTGAGAAGTCTGAAGGAAACTTGACCTCTTCTAAGCGCATGTTATTGAGAATCATTGCTCTCTCCATACCCGTTCCAAGCTGGTAGCACATCTCGAAGAATATGATACCCAAGGAGTACATATCAACCTTTTCGTCATACTGTCCAGTGGCAACTTCTTTGGCCGTGTAAAAGAAAGTACCAACGACCGTCGATAAGTCCTTATCACCTGCAGAAACCTGGTTATTCTGCAGAAGAGCAGATTGAAATTGCGAGTTTTTGGCCAACCCAAAGTCACCCACCTTAATGTTGTTGGACTTGTCAATGAAAATGTTTGTTGGCTTCAAGTCTCTATGAATGAACCCTGAGCTGTGAATGTACGAAACTGCCTCAAGGATCTGACGAAACAACCTCCAGTATTCATTCGAATTATCTGGAAGACCCCGCTCAATCAAGTCCAACAAAGTGTTGTTTTCACAGAATTCCATCTGTATGTACAAAATTGACTTTGCTTGCGGCGTTTTTTGCAAAGCTTCGGTGTTGGAATCCGTATTGTCCGCTGCTGACAGAGACTCCTCTTCATCGGAGCTTTCCTCATCGCCCAGTGTTTCTTCAGTTTGATCTTCACTCTCCTCATCGCCACTGTTGGCAAACACGATTCTGTCGTCGAAATCACTATCATAATCAAGCAGCGCCACTGAATTGGTAAAGTAGTCCACCTGAAAAGAACTGTCGTGGCTCATGAGGAATGAGGACGACCTCACATTCACAGGGCTTTCAAACTCATCGATATCACTAACTGAGTCATCAGTTGAGTCATCTTCGTCATCTGATGCAATGGCGCTGTCGATTTTGGCAGACAGATGCGGCATTTCTTCCACCCAACAGCCGTAATAGCGGACAATGTACTGGTGATTGAGCCTGGCCAATGAAAACACCTCATTGAGCAAATTTTCAAGCTTGTCCTGCCTGTGTTTGATTTTCTTGATTGCGTAAAACGTGCCCTCCATTCTATTGCGAGCCTTCACAACCTCGCCGAACCCGCCTTTTCCCAATTTCCCGACCTCCTCAAACTCGCGCGCATACCGAGATTCTATGGGGCCAGAGTCATCTGGATCATCAGCGGCGGAAGACCCTTCATGAGTCTTTCTGAACATCCCGGCTTGAGCTTTGGATCCAAGAGGGTTGGAAAATCTCCTGCTCACAGGGTTATTCACGTTTCTTCTGGCGGCCTCAAGGGTCAGTTTCTGATACCGCGACGATCCAATTGGATCTCTTTTCGAGCCGTCAACTTGTAGATGCGATACAGCATTTTTGGAGGTTTCAGTAATGCTTTCGTGCAAATCGAAGCCCGCTCTGAAGAATTTGACGGCGTTTAGCTCCAAAGGGGTGGACCTGCGAGACGCCTTTGGCTGCACCATTTTGCGGAGCAAATCAAATACACGCTCGGCGTACTCCTCGATTCCAGGATACTTGTGCACGTCAAAGTCAGCCAAAAAGGACTCGGGCGTCAAAAATTCTGTTTCGAGAATGTCATAGTCAAGCATGACCCGCATGAAGAGCACGCCGAGCTGCCAGATATCCGAGCGCGCCAACGTTGCCGCCGGGTCTGGGTCTGTCCAGTTTTTGGGGATGAATTCATCAAGATTGACTTTCTCTGGTTTCCCGTCGCAAATCTGACTCAATCTGAGCAATGTAAGCGCATATGTAGGATGGCACAATTTTATGATACGTTGCTCGGCCGAGTCAACACCCGACCGGGAGTCACATAACACAGCACTTTGCGGGCATATGAGGCCATGCGCGAGGCCTGAATTGTGCAAGTATTCCAACGCAGGAAGGAGTTGTATTAACCACGTGCGCGCCAACGACCAGTTGACGGAGCCAGCCGCCAGTAGAATGTCCGCAACGGGCTGCTGGCCCGGCTCAAAGTCCGTGAGGACATGGATCGTCCAGCGGTCCAGGTCACGTGGGTCCTGATCGATCTGGAACCCAACAAGCTTCAAAATCTGAGCTGAGGGTAGTGCGCGGACCGATTCCAATTCTAGCTCCAAGTTGCGGATCTCCGTCTTTCCCGCGAGCGTCAGCCAGTATTTATCTTCAAGAGTGATTACTGCGAGTAGATATGAGACCGTCGCGTTGCGCTCGTCAAGACGTGCCTGCTCGGCGGGGGGCAAGTATGGCGCAACAATATACTGCTTGCCTATGCCCAGGAGAAGGTCACGTGACTCGTACCGTATAAAGCCCTGTACCGCCTGGAAGTGGTAGCGGATATTGCTATGCTGTACCTCCCCCTGGAGCACGTTGTCAAATACAAACAGCTGCGCCGCTGATGGGGGCGGGACCAAAAGCGCTGTGTGCAGGTCTGGGGTTGAAACTGACAGGCCATGGTTGATTTCGGCGTCGTGTGAGTCTTCTGTGTAGTCACTGTTCATCTGAAGGATCTGGCGGTTAGCCTCCCGTGTTTGCTTCAACTTTGCCAGCTGTTCCTGGCGAAGATTCTCGCGTTCTTTCTGTTCGAGCACCCGGCGCTCGTTTTCGATGCGTTTTGCTCGCTCCTCCTCGAGCGAAAGCACCTGTTCCGTGGTCTGCTGGAACTCATCGAGCATTTCCTTCACGTCCATGATCACGGTGAAGCAGAGCTCCTCGCCCAAGTACTCTTTCAAGATCTGATCGATGCGGGCCTCGATTTGCGCGATCCTAGCCTTCAAAAGATTCTTTGGATGCACGATTTTCACGACCGGTGGCAGCAAAGGGTACGTCGGCGTGAAAGCCACATCCAACACAAGAGCCACCACGGGCCGTGCTGCATTTTCGTGTGATTCGAGCGCAATCTGGAAGTGCGGACACGCGTCGCGGTTCCATACCTTATTGGCAGGCGTCACGTCGGTGAAGATATCGGCATAGATCGACCGGAGCGATGCGATCTCATCACGTTGTCGATCGAGCGGTTCGGCCATGCGGGAATTGAGTGGTATTTTACGGTTTCAAACGTGAATTTCTGGGTGTATATGTATGATTATGGAATGGTTAGTATGAAGATCTTGAGATGTGATAAAGAGGGCCAGTGTGCGCCCCAGGGCCGGGCGCTGGAGCGATGCTGTGGGCCGCGAGGACCCTGGACCCAGGAGAGGGTAGAAGTTGAGAGAAGCAAGAGCATATAGATATAGATAAGTGTGCGTGAAAGAGTAGGAATCTTTTTTAGAATTGTGTGTTTGGTCTAAAAATTAATATATATACATATTTGTTTATCAATGGGGGTAATTTTTCGGGTGTTAGCCTGAAATGGGTGACCCCACAATCGGCCGTTTTCTTGTTTATCAGGCCGGCCCCAGCCGCCTCTGGCAATTCTAGTCGCACATTAGCAGACGGAGCATCCATACTTGGATGCCAACTGGCGGGTTCATCTTCCCGCAATTACTGATAGTTTGACTTTTGATTTCGTTTGAATTTACTTCTGAAGATTCTCTTTTCCGTTTTCTTTTTCTTCTCCTCCTTTTGATTAAAAAATAATTTCCAAGGACGGTCTTTCGATTTCTGTCTTCTTGATTATTCTGAAACTCATCGGCGGGCGCCGGGCCCTGCGCGCGGTACAGGTCTGGGGCCAGTAGTTCGTATTCTTACTTGTACAGAAACACTAGTGGCTGGTAATCATACCATGCATCATCATTATGACTTTGATAATTTCTAACGATATTGAAAATCTTGTTCTGAAAAGAAATCAATGGCCAATTTCCAGTTTTACCCCCCATAATGTGTAATGACTGCTTCATGTGTCAATTAAAATCCAAATCGGAGACTTGGCTCCTCGGGGCCACGCGCAGCACCAGCCTTCTCGGGCTACAGAATGCAATGCGTCAGGGCCTTAGTCTAGTATTGTGCCATTTATACACCCCACCCCAAAAAACAAGCCGGTGAAATAGGCATATGTTGATTGAGCCTTTTGGTGCAGCAAGACTTGTGTTTTTGTTTCAGACTAGGTGAAAAAAACTATCCTACTGCTCCTCTTCCTATCTCATTAGAGATTATACCATAGATTTCGAGAACAGTCACTAGAATAGACCAGAGTGCCGCCATATAGAGGTCCGAAAAAAGCTAAACACGATTCCACACCACTCAAAAATAACCCCAGATTCAGCAAAAACACAAGCAAGATGCCGCCGGTCGACCTGATACCACTCGGCGAGGACACGATCCGCATTCTCCTCACCACAGACAATCATGTGGGGTACCTCGAAAATGACCCGATCCGGGGAGACGATTCGTGGAAAACGTTCCAGGAAATCACGTACTTGGCAAAGCAGCATGATGTGGACATGGTGCTACAAGGCGGAGACCTTTTCCACGTGTCAAAACCGTCGAAAAAGTCGCTTTTCCATGTAATCCAGCTGCTCAGGCTAAATTGCCTTGGAGATCGGCCCTGTGAGCTCGAATTGCTAAGCGATCCGTCTACAGCGCTCCGAATGGGCGACACGGTGAACTACGAGGACCCAAACTTGAATGTGTCGGTGCCCGTTTTCGCGATTTCGGGCAACCACGATGACGCTACAGGGGAAGGGTTGCTTCTGCCCATGGATGTCTTGGCAGCCACCGGGTTGGTGAATTATTTCGGCCAGATTCCACGCCTGGACAAAATCACAGTCACACCGCTTGTTTTCCAAAAAGGCACGACGAAATTGGCTCTATACGGGATCAACAACATGCGTGACGAAAGGTTACAGCGTATCATGCGCAATGGGGATGTGACCTTCCAAAAACCAAGGTCGGATTCGGATTTTTTCAACCTCTTATGCGTGCACCAGAACCATTTCCGGCACCTGATGACATCGTACGTGCCGGAGGACTTTTTCCCGTCATTCTTAGACTTTGTATTATGGGGCCACGAGCATGAGTGCATCCCATTCCCGCAATTCAACCCCACCACGGGGTTTGACACGCTCCAGCCTGGGCTGTCCGTGGCCACGGCGCTTAGCGAAGGCGAGACTGCACAAAAACACGTGTTTCTCCTAGACATCAAAGGAAAAGCATACACAATCACGCCCGTGCCTTTGCATACCGTACGGCCTTTCATCATGCGAGACGTGTGTTTGCGAGACGAGGGGTTCGTGGAGGGCCCGGCATCTAAGGCCGATATTCTGGCGTTTTTGCAGCAACAGGTGGAAGAACTCATTCTGGAGGCTGCAAAACAGCTGGATTCACAAGCTCTGGGCGACCCGTTGCTACCTCTAATCAGGCTTCGCGTTGATCACACAGGAGACTATGAGGTGGAGAATTCCCGCCGATTTTCCAACCGATTCGTTGGGAAAATCGCAAATGTGAACGACATACTTCTCTACCATAAGAAAAAAGCCACCCCAGCACCAAATACAGACACGAAAAAGCTTATAGACCGGAAAACGGAGGCGCCCGTCACGCTGAACACGTCGATTCAGAAAATCCTCCGTGAATACCTTGGCGACTCGAACTTGAACTTGGTGCCCGAAGCGGGCATGTTTGAAGCCACAAAGAAGTTCATTGAGCAAGACGACAAACAGATTTTGACCGACTATGTGGAGAACACTATTGCGAATGCGGCCAAACTGCTTCTGGGAATTAATATAGACGAGGAGGAGTTTCACCAGGGCGATGATATGCTGGTGAAACGGGCATTCCGCCAGCTTTTGAACAAACTACGCATGGATACACAGAGAAAGCCCATTGCCCAAATTCTGGGGTTAAAAGAGGTATCTGCAAAAAAATCTTCTAGTCTCTTACTTTCAGATGACGAAACTGACAATCACGTTGCGGCAAAACCCAGAAGCACAGCAAGAGTAACGAAACGGCAAGGAAAAGCTAAGTCTAGAGAAGTAGTAGATAGCGAAGAGTCTGATTATGAGGAAGCGGTGCAACTGCGTGCGGCTCGGAACGGGAAGCCCCCAGAGAAAGTGGAAATGAGCGACTCTGATGATAGTTTTGTGGCCAGTGATAAAGAGCCCGCCAGGAATAGCAGAACAAGTGGACGGGCCAGAAAAGTCACCAAGCCCAAGCCGGCAGCAAGAAAAGCTGCACCAAAGAAAAAACTGCACGATGCCGACCTCGACGATCTCCTTCTTAACTTTGGCTAGGCACTTCCCTTTGGCACATCAGTGATCTTGAGTCAAGGTTGTTGAGTTTGGCTTTTCTTATTTTTTCATTTGACGATAGTCTGCTGCAGAGGTGCAACGCTAGGATCACACAGGCTAAGGAATTTATATGGCTGCATTTATTTGAAGAGAATTCAAGAAGAGAGGTCTTGGTTGTTTATCTGAGGTTTGTTCATTCAGTCGAGTATGTGATGCTTTGATATGTTCAAATAATCATTCGTATTCACGCCGGGCACAAATTTTTTGCCATAAGTCAAGACCTTTATTGATCAAAGCACTCATGCTGAAATTAGGCCAAATACACAATGTCCTTCATTATCCAACTACACCTGCTCTTGAGGATATCAAAATCATTCCCCTGCATTCCATTGAAAAGGGCGTTGTTTTCATTTAAGGGCCATTTTTTCGTTCTGAAATTGAAGTCAGATTATTTGCAGAGTAATCAAGAATTGCAGGAAAATGGACCCTACAGGATCAACCCGGTAGACGTTTGGGAAATTCAACCTGTTCATGAGTGCCCTATAACAGTGTTGCATCTACATCAATGTGCTCAACAATCACGAATACCATGTACAGCCCCCATTCTTCTAATATTCAGCATAAACTTGATTGATGAATTTCAGGGTTGTCAAATCCCCGTGAGTCGTCAACCAAGCCATGTTTGCTTCCTGGCGTTCATGATTTTTTGTTTATGAAGAAACCTGGCAATCTTTCTGTGAGAAGAGCATCACCACTTCCGGTAGCATCCGGGGCCACAATCTTAGGGATCCCTCATATACAATGTTTGCATCCGAAAGCTCAACTCTTCTAATTGAGTGAAATTGGCTATGTACATACTGTTCAATAGGTCCTATTTGGAACACCTTTCTCTGCAGTCCAATTCCTTCCAATCTAGTCCAACGACGCCGCCTCCTCGATCAACTTATCCATGCTGAACGCAGAATCACCTTGAGTGAACGCCCGCAACAACTCCAATTTACGTTCGGCGCTCAGAGACGCCGTCATGGCGCCGTAGAATCTCTGCACATTAAGCACCAATAACAGCGCCTCTTCGACCGATAAGGGCACGTCCTGTTCGAGCTGGCCGTTCATCAAAACCACGCCGGAATCGCCTAGCAACTCCTGGTGGAACATGAGCGTGGTGTGTGGCTTTGCATACTCCTTGTGGAGTTTATACTCGGCGAGCGAGGTCAACATGCAATGTGTCGTGTGAGGACCCACAAAGCTCCACTGTACAAAGTGCATTTCGCAGCCGTCGCCATCCTTGGGCAAGGGCAAAACAAAGCTGGGGTTCTTGAACGCGTTTGCGAAGAGATTGCCGAATTGGGACGCGTTTAACGCCGCGGTTATGGCTCTTTCGTTGGCCTCAAAACGTGCCTTCCAAATATACGTCATTTCCTTTTCGGGCAACTCGCGGAGCTTCTCCACATCCACAAAAGACGAAAGGGTCTTGTATGGAGCCTTGGGAACGGAAGCATCGATGGCGTCCCGGATCTTGGAGTCCTTTTTGGCAGCTAAGTTCTGTCTCAACTTCTGTGCTTGTTCTTTTTCATAAGCCTCTAGTTCTTTCAACGGGTCGACTGCGTTCATTTCTTTTTTCTTCAGCTCGATCTCCTCCTTGAGACTCTCTTTGAGCTCGTCAATCGACGAAACTCCGATCTGCCTTGCCTTCTTTTCTAGCTGGCTTCTATATCTATCCAAAACTGGCTCGTTTTTGGCCGCGGTGGCATACAAACGGGCGGCAGAAGGCCTCAAAATCAGCCTGATTAAGTTTCTAGAATACATTTGGGTGAGCGAGAGATTCCAGGATAAACAATTTTATGGATATAAAAAGAATGGTGGTTTTGGTGCCCTACGGCATGTATTTTGGTGATTCTAGCTTTTTTTTCCATTGCGCATTTCACGGTCAATGTCAGAGAAGGTGAGGAGGATGATAGAGCTTTAGATGGCCTACAGAGATGCCAAATATAAATGTTATGATTGGATTCTCACATTTGTTTTGTTTTTGTTTTTCTTCGTTTTGCCCAAGGTTTTATTTTCAAGAGCTTTTTGAGTCTTTTATTGGATTTTCCTTGAGATTGTATTTGATATCGTGATTATCGTAAACCTCAGATGGGTCTGTACGGAACTTCCCAGAAGCCTGATACTTTTCCGAGACTTCCTCAGGAAGAAAACAGTCACAAAACTGTATTATAATTGTCTGAAAAACACTGTAAGACTTTACCCTTAAAAGCTAGTTGGTTTCTATATACATGTAATCTGCTCTTTAGGTCACACCGCCCCACTAATTATCAAGCTTTTGGCTACTCAGATAGGTCACGTGACTTCAATTCATCACCACCTTATTTTTCTCCCGGGCCCAAGTACAGGTTTTCCGGATCCTTTGCTTGGTACTCTTCGGGTGCGTCTTTTGCATAACGCCCCAAAGTAGCCTTGAGCGACTCTGGAATGTCTTCAAATGCCAAGTCTTCCGTTGACTGCGCCACAGACTCTCCCTTGGCCCGTAGAAGGTCCTCCAAGTTGACTTTCTCGTCGCGGAAAACGTTCAAGTTATCCGCGATCAAGTGCCTGTTCTTGCAGCCAGGGCACTGGATGAGCACAGAGCCTTTTGTGTACAGTTGCTTCGAGAATGTGTGTGAAGACCTAGTATCACAGACTTTACACGTGAACGCGATCATGAGTTGCGGCAGGTCCATTTTGAGCTCGGCAGTCTTTCCGGACGCCGCTGCTTTAGCTGTTTCACCATTTTCCCCGCTGAAAGAAGACGAGTTGTACCTGACTTGTGCCGGCCTGAACGAGGCCAAAGCTAGGGTTCTGGGCTTTAATGGCCCTGTGAGTTTATTACAGTACTGCCTGGGTGCTCTGGCCGCAGCTTTTTGCAAGTTAAAGAGCCCTCTGTGAAACATGTTTGTGGGCTTCAGTATGTAAATGAACTGGAGAAGAGAAAACCTAGCTATTTGTCACTTATTGGATGTACAGATTGATTAGCCATATCTGGTAAGCATCATTGAGCGTGCATACAGAAGGTCTGTGCTTCGCGAAAGTTCCAGGTAAATTTGACAGATCTTTCGTGAAATGATATTAAAAAGATTATTTCTCTGATTTTTACTGACTTTTTTCTGATTTTTCTTCTCTCCTTTTCTCGAAAGAGAAATTCTGCTTCTAGGCTTTCTGATTGTTCGTGTTGCAGTCGTCAGTTGCGGGTTTTTGAGAAAAATAATTCCTTCTAAAGAAACGGCCCGGTTCCATGCGTAGAGGCCCAGCAAAGTATCCATATTGTCGTAAACTACTTAGCTTATCTATATTTAAGCAAAGTCAATGAATGCTGTAAATATTAGTATTATAATTACTGGACTATGACCATATTAATAAGCCTTTTAGGGTGTTTGACTAGATTATACGCTGGACCTTCATTTCAGATGAAACTCATTGCTAGGATAAAGCTGAACTTGTATTCCATTCCACTTTCCCAGGAATGCCATGCTTGACCATTGTGAACAAATTTATATGATTTTTACCATTATGGTGTTTGATGTTTCATCTTGCGTTTCATGTTAATGTGACCCTCTGAACTAATCTGCTGCATTTTCCTCCCATCAATCTATAATCATTTCTGTCTGCCCTAGACAGCCTTCAGAGACGAAACATGTCAATATTTGCCGCCCTTTGAACCCCCTGTAATACCCCCATGTACTTCGATAAACCACCTACCCTGAATTTGATCATTTTTTTAACCCTGCACGCTCGGCTTTTCGGCGGAGTTTTTCGGCCTTTTTGTCTATTATTGGAATCCCCCAGTCGTCCTTAGGCTCGGGCTCCTTGGCCACCAAGCCGACTCCCCAACCTGCAGGCGTCTTCGGCACGGGCTTCACCGGCGGGATCTCCTTTTTCTTTTTAGCCGCCAACGCCGGGAACTTCGCCTCGGATAGTTTCGCCAGCGAGCCTCTCAAAAGCGGAGACTGAGGCCTGGACGCTTCTCTCGACGAATTTGCCGACGAGTTTTGAGACCCAGAGGGCAGACCGCCGCGCTGGAGCGAGCTCGACAG
>JAKTVE010002305.1:0-19842 GCA_030557065.1 Metschnikowia rubicola | reverse complement strand
TTTTTTTTTTTTTTTGACTTTTGACACTAAAAGTTCTTTTTTTACCTCAGGTTGGATTTTTCTTTGTATAAAACTTAAAATGAGTGCAGATCATTTTAATAAATTATCGAACCTCACAGAACGACAGTACAGTAAGACCTGCTTATAAGGATCTTGTTTAAAGAGATAACCTGGCTATATTCATCAAAATACAGGGCGAGAAATTCTTTTTCACACCAAGAATGCGCTCTTTGAGAAGATAACCTGGTTATTATCTCTATTTTTGCTCAAAAGATGTGATCATTATAAACAGGTCTTACTGTATTGAGAAACTATTATGTTTGGGTGCTAATGAACTCAATGGTGTTTTCTTTCGGTCAAACTTGAATAAAAGAAGTGTTCTGATGTGAAAAAAGTTCGCTTGATAGTTGTTTAGGAAAGTTTAGGCAGAACCCAAAGCCATAATAACATTACTCCAAAGCACGGCTGTCAAGGCGTGGGATGAACTTACCAAATCCACAAACTGGAAAACCCAAGCTTTAGGAAAATACACTAAACCCAAACTAGACTAATTTAAACTTACACGGCGTCTAATAAGATCTTGGATAGTAGTGTTACAGATGAACTTATGAATCAGTGCTTAGGAAAACGGATATAGTACAATAATGATGAAATGCAAAGGTCAGGACGACGAAGACGTGTTCTGGGGGCTGGTCAGGCGTGTGTCTAGATCCACGCTGTCGTATTCCTGCGAGTAGAGCTCGATTTGTTGGGGGTTGGGAAGCGGGAACGAGCGGTCAAGCGAAGACGAGATATTAGGAAGCAGACGATTGCGTTTACGCGCACGGCGCAGCTTGCGGCGCTTTGTGGCCGGGGTATAATCACTCACCGAGTCGGACTCCAGCGGCTTGCGTGCCACCAGGTCAAAATTCCTGTCGGTGTTTGAAAACTCTGCCCATTGGCGGTCATGTTCCTTCATGTTGGCGTGGCTCAACTTCTCGCCCGCGCCACTAAGGAGTTTCAGCTGGCTCAGCAGCAGCGACATCAGCAGCAGGTCGCTGTCCTTTCTGTCGGCGGCGGTGTCGGCCAGATTAGGGGTCTGGCTCTTGACAAAACCCGTGCCTCCAGGGTTCGAGTTGTCGGAAAACGACCCGTCGTCACCCACATTGCGCCCGCTTTCGGTGCCGCTGGCAGCACGCGTGCCGTCCGGCGACTCGCCCGTCGACGTGTCTGCGGTCTGCTGGCGCAGTTTGAGCGATAAGTCCGTCAAGTTGCCCGACGTCTCCGAGCCCGAAACCAAGTCTGGATCGGACTTAAAATACTGCTGCTGGTTCTGGTAAGGTGCCCAAGATTCCGCGTACGGCGTGTGCGGTTTCACGAAAACTGGTGTATGTGCGGCCCGGCCGAGGCCTCGGCTGTCGTACGGCATTTTCGGCGGCAACGGCCTTGCCCACGTGCCAGGGCAAGCTGGTAAAGGCGTTTTCGTGCACGGGGACGCATGTAATTGGGGCGTGCGTAGTGGGATTTGAACCCGATTCAGCCTCGTACGGTAGAGGCGCGTAGTGGGCCGGCGGCTGCATGGTCACGTATGATTTCCTGGGTTGTGCTGGATACGCGAAATTGTTGAGATTGTTGGAATTGGATGGATATCCAGAACTGACAGGCTCGATCGGGTTCGTAGAGGGGGCCGTTCTCGGCTCTGGCGATACCACGGCCGGGTTGGCGCTGTATTTGGACAACACTTTGTTCAAAGCATCGAAGAAATTGCTCCACTTGAAGACTTTCACGTCTTTCTCGATATTTCTCGGCCTCGGGTTCTCCATCGCCATAAGCGAATTGAATAACCGGCCCAGGGTCGACCGTGCCACGGTGCTGGGCTTTAAAAACTGCAAATTCCGGCGGATACGGCTTTTTTCTTCCACAGGAAACGGCTCGCCCACCAACGATTCAAGTACTAACAAAATGTCCACTGACGTGACCACCATCAAGTCCTTCTCTGCCCATCGAATGCATGAAATGACCAAATCCTGGCTATTTTTGTCGACGCAATCAGGCGCCACAGTTTCGAATTTAATGTTAAAAGTAGTAAAGTTTTCACGGGTCACTTTGAGCGAAACGAGCCTTCGTTCATGCTCCAATTCCTGTGCGCTCCAGTTTTCCTCCACACGTTCAAAACTCTCGTCTGTATTCAAGCGGATCGGCACGTTTATCGTGTCCAAGTTTTTCCTGATATATTCGGGCGAAAGCCGGCTGGTCCGAATAAGGGTGGGTGGACCTGGCTCTGCGAAAGTCATCAAGTCGAGATCTATAGTAGTGGCGCGGGCTGATTATGGCAGCGTCGCTCTTGAAGATTTATGACCAAGACTTTTGGAAGGGCGTTATAATTCAGTCAGTAGTCTCCTGGTGTGTGAGTGTGGCGTGAGGCTTATTTTGCAGTCACTTGCTAGCGTAATTCCGTTTGGGCAATTTTTTTTATCGCATCCACCGTCGAGGCGGATCGCCGGCTTATTATCTTGTGGCCAATGCGCTCACTAGCCATGAAAGCGAGACATGCATGCGTCATCGCGACCGCAAAATTCCCTTACGTAATGCGATGCGCAGTAAAACGCCCCATATGTGCAGGATATGCAGGACACCGCAACCGGCGATTGGTTATGGTGAGCGACGCGCAGCAACAGCGTCTTGCCATGCATCTGTTTGGCGATTTCCCCTCCGCGCAGCAGCAAGTCCGCACTCGCCCCAAACAAGAGCAACTGTTTTTTGGACCCTTGTGGCGAAATTAATTTTTCTTTTCTTCAAAGATAATCGTCATTCGCAAGTAAAAAATTCCAGAATTTTTGTGCATGGATGCAATCTTGATACGTGTGAAGCACCAAGACAAAAAGCGTTTTTTTCTGACTCAAGGATGTCTCAAACACTCTCGGCGACCGTTTTCAGATCTGTATGACGTTATCTTGCTTCGGGCGCGACTCGCCCCATCAGTATAATTCCGGAGGCGCCCTAATTCGGACATCCTCACCTCGTGAATTTTCGTACTTGTAACAAACCGAATTTCGTGACCGGACCCTTGACTTTGTGCTTTCAAACAGGACAGTCACCCGAAACATTTGTCTATTCTTCTTTTTGAGGTTCTGACTGCCTTCCAAAAATTGTTTACCAATCCTGTAAAATTTGATGAATCTGCTTTCTCGTCGTAAATCTGCCCCCAATCGCACGTATAAGAATCTGCTTGCATGTAGTTTCCATGTTACCGCATGAAAATGTCTCACATGCGAGCCGTTGCTGTTTTGAGAAGTCCAGCATTGGAACTTGTTTGCGGTGTGTTTGTTGGAAAAAAAGAACACTGCACACAGAGCAAGGTAGAGTTAATTTTCACACCTGCGACATCTACCCTCTGAAAAAGCAACACGTTAGCAACCAGCTATGTTTCGTGAATGAGTCTCTGACTTGCAATTCCTCTCAAGTGAAAAATAACACGTGTTTTTTCACTTGCATTTCAACGGAGTTAAGTGTGGAGGCTTAGTCCAGCTGAACTCAACTGCAATGGACAACATGCAAAGCCTGCACGCCTGCGACCGATGAAGCATGTTTTTCTTTCATGGCGCTGAATCTTCGAGTCAACCAGCTCTTTTAGGCATTCAGCGTTGGAACTTGCCAAGACAATCGGATGTGGGGATATGGATGTGGGGTTGTTCTCTTTTTTTCACACGAATTCTTGCATCTCGTTCCAACACCGGAATATCGGGCCATGATAGTATTGGTAGGAGAGGCAGCTGCATGAAAGTTCGAAAGACAGAATTTGAGAATGGCGTTGAGTTGTTTACGAAAAAACGAGCTTTTTCGGATAATTCTTTACACCGATAATGCATCCACTGCCAAGACCACCCAGGAATCTTTGTCTTAGGCGAGATTTAGCCTCCCGCCACTTCAAGAAAGATGTTGATCCCGAAAACCATAAAAAACCAGCTCGAGCTGTAAGAAAGCTTGATTGTTTCTTCTTCTTCAGTCTACTGAAAACTCGCAAAGACATGGTCTTGGACGGAGAAGTACGTTTGCTACTTCTATGCCACATAAGGCTTTTTTAAATTGTGAAGCAAGCTCACCTGGCTTCTGCTTCCGCCTGTGTCACCAGTGTCGCCGGCGGAATCGTATGCACATCATGCCTTGTCGAACTCTGTTAATCGCTTTTTTCCAAACATGTGCTAAATGTGACCATAATGTCAATGCTTTTGTTTTGCTCTGTGATCAAACTCCATTCGAGCCAGAAGAGCAAAAACACGTCTTTTTTCAATTCAGCTCCACTCTCTACCCATCGCGCCTCAGCACCAATTGCTGGGTCTGTCCTTTGAGTTCCAGAATGGTCTTTTCCTTATCAGACATTCCGAATGTATTTGCTCATCTGCTTACAATCAGAAATTTGTCAAATGAGAATTTCTTCCCATTTGCAATCTCTTTCAACAGTATCACCATTCCCAATGCATGTCTCATCTCGAAACATTATTGGAATCACCATGAAATTAACCTTGGTGATCATTGTAATAAGGCGTGCAAAAGGATATCAAAATATCAGTTTGATCCCCAAAATTTGCCTGGACTTTTTTCTGTAAACCCGGGTCTGTTCTCTGAGATAGAATTTGGTCTTCATGCGCATGCCACCATTATTAGCACCGAGAGATGCGTAAGCCCAAAACCACAGTTTTCCTGACTGAAGCAGGTTTAAAGACAACCTTTTTTTCCAAAACAAGGAAGTCGCTTCTTTTCTATATTAGTGGCAAAAATTCTCGCCTCTTCACCTCCAGGATCAGCCGCCGCGATCAATATTTACCAACGAACAAGGGGAGGGGCCAACTCTTTCTGGGATCCGTACTGCCTGTATGTCAAAGGGCTATTTGTCGTAGATTAATCCTGACCAAGAATCTGTCACCATAATATGACATATCCTGAAATTCAATAGCCCGCAAGAGGGCGGACCATCTTGGACCGACGTAAAGAGCCCGTCATGTGTCTACCCCTCTTCATGTTTGCCTCGCCTCAATTTTCCACAAACCCGCGGGTATCACCAGCAAAACAAGAGATGCAAAACATCAGAAAAACAAAAAAACAAAAAAATAGCGAAACAAGAAAAAATAATCCTGATCAATAGGTCAAGATGTCGACCACGATGTTCACCACGCTCACCAATACTTCAATGCACACAAGCAATACCACAATAAACTCCAAGTTTTCCTCGTGCGAGTGGCCTAGTTGCTCCTTGAGCATCTGCAACAAATCGGAAATGACCTCTAGGCGCTGGTTCAAGAGCTCCACGCGCTGGTTGATCTCCAAATAGCCACGTGTGGCCTGGTAGATCGGCTCTAAGTGCGGCTCGGCCCACATGAGCTCGGGCGAGTCAAGAACGGAGCCATGGAGGTTAATGTTGATTCGCAAAATAAACAACTCGCCAATCAGCTTCATGGTCTCGTCACGGGTCATTTCCACTTTCCCCGTGTGCGCGATTTGCTGCGGGATATCGTGCGTATCCTCGATCGTGTTGTCGACTAGCTCCTCGAACAAAGAGATCTTCACCGACTGCGCCAATGCGTGAGAAACAGACAATTTTAGCATATAGTTATTATCATCCCGCAACGTGATGAAATCGTTATAGATCCGCGGCTGGTACGACGTGGTGATGTAGTAGTTGAACTCCTCGACCTGGATATCCTCAGCCAGAAGCTTTTCGCTCTCGAACCGCGCCAAATCCTCCAAAAACGCATGCTCTTCTCTTAATGAGTATCCCCACATGATCACCACGCCATACTCAAAAATAAACACGTCCGACTTCTTGCCAAACTCGATCTCGCCGCCGTCGTCCGCCAACCGGATCAATTTGCGCCCGTCATCGTCCGTATCGCTGCGCCAATCCTTATACGTAAAAGGCGTATAAAGACACTCGTCAAATAACTTAGGCGCCGTGTTATGGATCCGTTTGCGGTCCTTGAGCCAGCGCAAAAGGTCCTTCATCTTATAAGAACCGCACGTGCAGTATGCCGTCACCCGGGGCAAGAGATCTCGATGCAGCTTGCCCAATATCTCGGCGTCCTTGCGGGCCGGTTTGTCCTTGATTTTCGTCACCTGCGAGTAGACGCCGTTGCGCTGCGAGGCGCCGGAAAAGTGTTCTTCCTCGCCACCGTCGCCCTCCGCCTGGATCCGGTCGGGCACGACCGGCAAAAGCTTGAGTTTTTGGCTGGTACGGCTCGTTCGCTGAAGCCCGATCTTCGGCAGCTGCAGGATCTTCAGCGGCGCCTTGTTGGCCTGCAAGGGCGCCTTACTGGCTGTTTTGGACGCGTCCTGGTGCAACAACGGGCTATGTTCAGTCAGCATATCTGGGTTTTATCTGTTGTAGATTGTGTGAATGTGTGAAATTATTGGATAATATGATAATATGACGGGTCCATAGTTGTGCGTAGATAACCTGACCACGCTATCGTCATCACGTGATCCAGATTGACAGAATAGGGTATTCAGAAATGGTAGTTTTTTTAGGTATAGACTTATTTTGACTTTTTAATTGATGCCCATAGATCTAGTGGAAAGAGTTTTATTCGGATCCTAAATAATAGTTTCATCTATTTCTGCTACCCAATTTTTAGTGTTGGGTGTCCATAAACGTAGGTCACCTCCCTGAGGGCTTGCTCACGTGATTCACAGGAGAGAAGTGATTAAGGGGGCATGAATTAAAGCCCAAGAATCAGCAATTTTGATTATTATGAATCAATTAGTTTTTCAAACATAAAATCCTTGTGATTGGGTTGAACAAATAGATCCATCCCATCCTTTTTCAATAAGATCCGATGATTGTTTGCAGCCAGCCGAATTAGCATGCTGTGCCATACTGCACAGAGGGCCTAGGGAACCAGCCAAAACAATACCACGAAAGAACCGGCTGTCACCCATATCTGTCAGACATAATGTCAAGTTCTCCGAAAAGAAGATATGAGTTCTTTCAAGAAAAAAAAAAAGCTGACCCATTTGCCTTTTCATTCAATTTATCGAAAAACCAGACAGTCCCAAACCTACACACCCGTGCACCAGGCACTGGCGGGCGCATCACCATCTCTGCCGTGATGAGATGCCTGCGAAAAATTCCCCATACTAAAAAGACACTTATAAAAGTACCACCAAACCACACAAAACAACCGTCCAGAGACCATGACTGAGCCCGCAAAGGAAAGACGACATGCGTTTCGCTCGTTCAAGGAACGCGTGGACAGCATGAAGATCGAGCCGTCCCGAAAACTCAATACCCGTGCGCACGACTATGTCGAAACATCGCATTTCCTAGCCACTTTGGAACACTGGAAAGAAGTCAATATCAGCGGGGATTTCACCGAGTTTGTACGTGAAGTCGAGCCGTTCTGCCAGACCTTGGCGCAAATCTTGCATCACCAGGCCAAAATCTTTGCTTCTTTGCATCTGCACATTGAGAAAAACGACGTGCACTCGATCCAGCCATTATTGGAGCTCATGTCCCAGTTCATTCATGATTTGGGCCCCGATTTCATGCCTTTTTACAATCTGTTCTTGCATTTGATCGTCACTCTTGCACAGCAAACGAGCCCCAACGACGCGCAGAACATGCGCAACACGCTGAATGTGTTGGAGTGGTGTTTCAACACTTTGGCATTTTCGTTCAAGTATTTGGCCCGCGTATTGACCGAAGATTTGAAGCCAACATTCACAGAACTCATGCCCGTGTTACAGATGACCAAGCAAACATATGTGCTGCGCTTTTGCGCCGAGGCGTTGTCGTTTTTGGTGAAGAAACTGCGCCCAGAGCCGTTGAAGCAAATCGTGCAGTTCTCATTCAATGAACAGGACGATTTGCACACGAAAAACAAGTTTTTCTGTGAATCTTTGGTTACGCTTTTCAGCGAGGCAATGAAAAACACCAGCGAGACGTTTCACCTGAAACTGGGCACGCTTTTTTCTGTTTTGCTTGAGAACGCGTTGGCAGAAGATATACAGAAATGCGGCTGTATCGGTGCGCTTTGCGATATCATGCTCCAGGTGCTGAAACACGGCTCGGCGCAGGCGTGCGCCAAGTTCTACAATACATGCATTGCACATCTCCAGAAAGTGGTGTTGCTGACGAAACAACCGCGTCTTCTCGAAGACGTTTTGAAGGTGCTCATAACCATGTGCTATTCCGAGTCCGGCAAGAAGATCCAGGACTGGCCCGCAGTGTTTTCCGTAATCGAGCTCTTGTTGCAGAAGGCACAGCTGCTTGGCGGCGCTCAGAAAGACTACTCGCGCGAGTTTTTGGCGCTTTTGGCTCATCTTTTCGCCACCATTGTGCGTAACTGTGCCACCGAACACTTGTCAAAGCATTTCGAGTACATGGCCGGGTTTTTGGCGACAATCGACGACAACCGATACTTCTTGAGTTTCTATGAGCTTGCATATACGAATGCTCCCGAAAAAATGGCCACTTTCGGCGCTGTGCGCTCGCTTCAGAATGTGATAAATAACGCGAAAAGCGAGTCGCAGTTGATTTCGCTTGCTCAAAAATTGCTGAAACTCGAAAAATCGGCGACGCTGGAGATCGTGCTCCCGTCATTTCTCACACTGCAGTTGCTCGAGATGATGGAGCGTGATTTCAAGGAACCATTCTGTCATCTGGTGTTGCAGGCGCTTTTCTGGAAATTGAAGTTGTTGGCGTTTGCGCCCGACGGCGGTTCCGACAGCGCCACTCCCGTGCGCATCCTCCAGCTGCTCGCGGACCGCAGCTTGCCGCAGAGCCCGTTTTTGCACGACGTTTTGGGCACCAGTATGGGCGTCGCCGTGTTGCTTTCAAAACCGGCCTGCACAGAGGCTACCGAAATCTACACGCTCATACAGAACTGCCTCGAGTCGTGCCGGGGGCTGATTGATTTCCTTACTGGGGCCACGCGGTTTCTCGAGAAACACAGCGCCGCAGTCTCGCTGCTTTTGGCCGCGGACAGGGACCAGATCTGCCTTGTTTTGGCGCAGAACTTCAGCTTGCCCGACCGCCACGTGCGGGTCAAAACAGCAACGTTTTTGGCGAAATTGTACCAAGTGGCTGCGTTGCCCGTGCCGTTTGTGATTTCTCAAATCAAAATCATCGACGAGGCGCCGCTCACGATTGCCAATGCAAATGATGTGAAAATGCGCATTCGCAATGTGATCACGGAATTTGCTGCAATGAAGGACCGCACAACAAACGATAAGATCCAGCTCTCGCTGTATGTGGTTGGGCTTTTATCGAACAATTTCCAGCCGTGTTGGCTAGCGGTGTATGAAAGCCTTCCTCAGCTTGCCGAGAGCGGCTGTTCCGACTACCTCTGGAAAGTGTTGATGGCGTTTTTGCAGTACGATTTCGACCACCAAACTGCGCCTTACACGGGCGAGGACGGATTTGCCGACACGACCCAGGCATCACTCGGATTTGACGTCCTCGACGAAAAACTCGCTGCCAGTATCAATGCCGCTGCAGAATCGATTCTTCTCACGGACTCAGACTCGCTTGTGGCCCTAGTGGACACGGCACAGAACAGCAGCACGCGCCGGGTGTACAACCCACAGCTCCGCTCGAGAATCATCAAGGCAATGCAGGCAATCACATATGTTGTGGAACTGCATGGGGCGGAATTCATCGAGCTCATCACGGCGCTCCATCTGTCTGAAAGCTCTGCAAACGACTCCTGGACTAACAAGGATAAGCTTGCGGTGGTGTCTGTGTGTGCAAAGTTCAAGAAAATGCAGAAGATCGCCGGAAACGAGCGCCTATTTGAGTTGGTGTTGGAGAATCTCCTGTCGAAACAAACCAATGTGCAGCAGGAATCGCTCGAGGTGCTTTTCGCGTGGAACAAGCCGCAGATCAATAAGTATAAAGACAACTTGAAAAACTTGCTTGAGGACAAGCTTTTCCGCGACGAGTTGCAGGCTTTGGTCAACAAGAACGGCGACTCGAAAATCGAAGATGGCGACGCGCCAGAGGTGATACCCATTGTGTTACGGATTCTCTATGGCCGGGCAAAAGGCGCGTCCAATAACAAGAGCAAAAACGGGCGCAAATTTGCCATTGCCACGATCTTGCCCAACTTGCCCGACGTGCACGTTGAGCGGTTCCTCGATATTCTCTCGCAGCAGTTGAATTTCCGGCCTTTTTTCGAAACAAAACAGCTCCCTGAGCCTACCAAGAAGGAACTCAATAGTATGGTGGGCTACCTCAACATGCTTTTTGAGGTCTACAATGGGTTAGGGTACAAGTTTGCCCACGTGTTGCGCCACACGATCCAGCCGTTGACGTTCACGCTTTTGAGCGGCCAAAAAGTGCTAGATCTGGAGAACGAAGACGAACTCACCATGAAGATCGCGCGCACGGTGCGTCTGTTGGGCTTCAAGTGCCTTGACCACCTCTTCAAGATCACCGCCTCGACGTATGACCTTAGCGACGAGGGAGACTTGATTTTCGAGCAGATTGTTGCTCCAAGGCTCCCGCGGTTCGCTCAGGAAAACGCCCAACAGCCCAGTGCACTCATGAACACGATTTTGGGCTGGGTCAACTCGCCACGGCTTGTGCCGTTCCTCTACTTGCACGACCACGCTGCCGTGCGGGCGGTTATGGAGTTGGCTGCAAATCCGCACACTAAGGATGCGGTGCAGCAGGCGATTTTGGACTTTGCCATATCTGCCTTCACGCGGAAAGACGTGACTGACGACAGCTACTACACGCTCTTGGCGCTTATCGTCGACGGTATGTTAAGCGTGTTGCCGAACATCATCGAGGTCACGCTTGACAAGGACATCAACGCCCGGGCCGCCACGTTATTGCTCTTGATCATCGAAGGCGGCTATGTGCAGGAAACAGCCACGAAACGGGCGCTTGTGCAGGCATGTGCCTCTGCCATCAGAAAGCCCCCTGCACAGATTGGCGCTAGCGACAGAGTCAGTTTGCTTCTTTCGTTGGTGTCGATATTGGACGGGTTTGAGTGTGCGTTTGATGATATCCGCCAGCTTTTTGACGTGTGCTCACTGGCGTTCCGCTCCTACAAGGACCGCAATGTGCGCGAAGCATTAGTACAGATATTTGGCGTTATTGGCAGCCAATTTTCGGAATTTGCTCTTGTGGCTGACCTTTTGGCAGATTTGAATGCGTTTTCCGCAAAAAGAATGGTGGAACCCGATTTCGAGCGCCGCTTAAGTGCATTTGGCAAAATAAACGAATCTCTTTATTCGCAGCTCAGTCCGCAGCAGTGGCTTCCTATTGTGCAGGCATGTTTGTTTTTCATCAATGATCCCGATGAGATTGCCATTCGCTCGAATGCGTCTTATACGTTGACGCGGTACCTCGATGGGCTCGCCGGTAAGCCCGAAGAGGAAACTGCTGCATATGTGAAGATGTTCAATTCGGTTGTGGTGCCACATTTGCGTACCGGGTTGAAGAAAGAGTCGGATGAGATCAAAGACCAGTACATCCATGTATTGGCTGCTGCCGTCCAAAATCACCGTTTTTTCCCAGAGTTCGAGCTGATGAAGGTGTTGCTAGCCGAGGATCCCGACGAAGACTTTTTCAAGAACTTCACACATATCCAGTTGAAGTGCAAGCAGCAAGCGATCAGGAGCCTTGTGGATGTCCGGACCCAGTTAAGCCCGGACTGCATACACCACTACCTCTTGCCCATGACAGAGCTGTATACGGTCTGCGAGGGCGACAAGATGCGTGCCATTTTGGACGATACGCATGCGACCTGGGCCCTGTTGGTGCTGAGACTTCGGTGGGACCATTTCAGGCTGCTTTTTAGAAAGCATATTCAGGCGGCGGCGCGCGCTGAAGAAAACGAGAGAAGAGACCGCATCAGGTTGGTGATTTTCATCTCGCAGGGCATGTTGACGTCATTCCGGGCGCAGCGCGAGGGCCGTGTCAACGAGGCGTTTGCATACTTTCCGGAGGACTTGGCGAAAACAGAGCAATTTATCATGCGCGAGTTTTTTGAACCTATCATGGAGGTCGTCCGGATCCGCGACGACGAAACAGTGGTCGACCGCACGCTCTTGGTCGAGGCCGCTGTCAACTGTCTCCTTTGTGTGTCTGACGAGCAGGCGGAGCTGGCCATTTCCGGCACGCTCACGTCCACATGTCAGGCGTTACGCTCGCGGTATCAGCCCACACGTGACTCCGTGCGGAAAACATTATGTAAAGTCACGAAAATCGTCGGGGCCAAGTACTTCAAGTTCGTGGTGCAGGAATTGAAGACGGCTTTGTCACGTGGCGCCCAAATCCACGTGTTGAGTTACACCACGCATGCAGTTCTCGCAGCCATTCGCGATTCCTTGCAGCCGGGCGATTTGGACGACTCGGCACCGCTTATAGTGGACATTATCATGGAGGATATTTTTGGTGCTGCGGGCCAGGACAAGGACGCCGAGGACTATGTGAGTTCGATGCGTGAAGTGAAGCTGAAGAAGAGTTTTGACACTGGAGAAGTGCTCTGTACAAATATCAGTTTATCGTCGTTCCGTTTTATCGTGGAACCGATCAAAATGCTCTTGAAGGTGAATATCCCGTTGAGGACGAGGCGCAAGTTGGACGATTTGCTAGTCAAGTATTCGCACGGAATCTTGTTCAACCCATGTGCCGCTACAAGAGACGTTTTGGTGTTGTGCTATGAATTGCACCAGCAATCGACATCGGTGGAATTTTTTTCACGGAAGTACACCGCGCCCACGGAGGCCGAGGAGCACTTTCTCGTGAAGGTGAACGCAAAGCCGACGCACATGAACGTGGACAAGTCGCAGGTGTTGTTTGCGTTGCAGAAATTGTGTTTTGAGCTTATGCGCAGTGCTCTCGGTAAAAACCCACAGCTCATGACCGCGGCAAACTTGGACGGGTTCATCCCGTTGATGCAGGCGAGCATGGAGGCCGAGGACGAAGGGCTTTTGGTGGCGTTGTACCGAGTTTTGGACCTAATTGTGAAGCTTGAATTTGACGAATCGCGAGACGCGTTTTTCACCGATCTGGCTACGCGTGCATTCTCAATCATCCAGAACTTGGCATCTACATCGAGTGAGCTCGCGCAGACGTGCTTGCGGTACTTGGCGACGATCGTGAGACACAAACCTGCGGTGAAATTGAGCGATTCCGCACTCATGTATGTGCTCATCAGGATCTTGCCCGATTTGGAGGAGCCGGACCAGCAGGGACTCGCGTTTAACTTCTTGAAGGCGGTGTTATACCAGCACATCATGCTTCCCGAAGTTTATGAGGTGATGGAGAAAGTCTCAAGCATCATGGTGGTGAACCATAATAAGGCCATTCGCGATATGGCACGTGCACTCTACTTCCAGTTCTTGATGGAGTACGAACAGGGCCCGGCGAAACTCGAGAAGGCGTTCAAGTTCTTGGTGAACAACTTGGGTTACCCGACACAATCCGGGCGTGAATCAGTCATGGAACTCATGCACTCCGTCATCTTGAAATCGTCCGAGACGCTTCTCGCACAGCTTGCCACCAGCTTCTTTGTGGGCTTGGCCAATGTTGCCGTTTCAGACGATATACTGAAATGCCGAGAAATGGCATCGGCACTCATTGCACGGCTTTTCAAGAAAGCACCCAAAGAAAGACCGACCATGGAGAACTTTACTCTCTCCTGGATGGTGCAGGACAGCAACAGTTTGCTTCGTCGCTGCGGCCTTCTAGTGTACAAAGTGTACCTTTCCGTGTTTGGCTTTGGCAGCCACGAGAAACTTGATTCGGCCGCGTTTGGCCTTGTTGAGACCGTGATTGGCCAGGCCAGGCTCGGCGCAGACACAGACACGGACTGGGAGGACGTGTACATGGGCATGAGCGTGTTTTCCGGCATGTGCAATGCGCTTGGCGAGCAAGTCTTGACCCCGAAGTTCGAGCCGATCTGGAGACACGTGCTCGATACAATTCTCTACCCCCACACATGGGTAAGATTGCTTTCTGCGCGCTTGGTCGGCGTGCTTTTGGGCAACTTGGATAAAGTGACATTCACGCTCACGCCCGAGCAACTCCAAACGGTCTGTTACCGGTTGTTGCGGCAACTAGGTGCGCCCGTGGTGGCGCCCGAGCTCGGCGCGCAGATTGTGAAGAACATGATCCAGATCGCCACCAAATGGCAAAACGAACAAACACCGTTTTACGTGATCGAGAAAGCTGGCGAGGATGCTGAACCAGACGCCAACGAGGAAGGCCGGTTCGAGCCAGATGCAGAAGTCGAACAGCCAAAGTACGCGTCTGCAATTGATTTTGTCTTGGCGCGCATTTGTTCGCTCATGAGGCAGGATACACGTTCCGATAAGAACCTCACGGCACGCAAGGCGGCGATCCAGCTCGGCGCCGTGATTGCGCAGTTGGTGAACGAAGAAAAAGTGGTGGATGTTTCGCGACAACTTCTTTTCGGAATGTACTACATTTTGGAACAAGACGCGTACTCTGACGCGGAGAATGACGTGTTGAATATGGCCAAGGAGAGCGTCAAGGCGCTCGAGGACCGGTTGGGCGTGACCAAGTTCATCGAAGTCCACACCTCGGTTCGGAAGCTGGTGGACCAAAAGAGACAGGAGAGAAGGGTGAAACGGGCGCAGTTGGCAATCACGGCTCCGGACGTGGCTGCAAGACGCAAAATGAAGAAACACGGCAATTTCCGTGAGAAGAGGAAACACCGCAAGGACGATAACGGGTACTATCGTGCGAAACGTACAAAAAAGAACCAGGCGTGAGCCGGCGGTGGTTCAAGTACGGTGTATTCGATGTGTATTATAGAATCATATAAAAAAAAATAAGAATAATAGAAATGTAAACGATGATGATAACTACTGGATTCCCTGGATGTGGTCGTAAAACGCTGACAGCACCGCCCGCGTTTTTTGGTCGCAGCATCAACTTAAAAAGAACGGTTTGTTGGCCAATGTATGTCTGCCTTTATGATGAAAAGATCTAGGTTTCTCCAGACATGCTACTGGTACTGATCGTGTGATGGGTCATTCGGATATTCGAGCAAAAGTATTTTGTTTACATTAATTGAAACACTCATTTCTGTTCCCCGCCTTTGCCGATAACCATGACATTTTACCGACTCAAATCCATAGCGTATAAGCCATTATAGAGTATCGACTGGTGCAAATTGTTTTATTTTACTTGAATGACGAGGTGTATACCCAGGACGGAAACTGAAGCCGAAACAAATATCTAGTACCGTGGAATGTAGTTGTTTGCTAAGCATTCTTTATGGAACAGAGGGTATGCTGATTTCAGTGAGAGATCTCATTAAATGCGAAAAGTAGAAAGGGATGTGATTTGGTTGACCTTGGTTAAATTTTGCCCAGAATGCGTGTGAGCGAGATTGCATTCATTTGAATATTCAGTTGCCCTTTTCTCCCATACCTTCTTGAAACCGCCCTTTTGAAACACAAATAAAAGAATGGTCTAATTGCAAGTCGATTAAGACTGCTGAGAAAATATCATTCAATGTATCAAACTCGTGTAATTGCTTATTACTCGGTGAAAAATCATCTTAGCCAGAGAAAGACCGTTGACGCATTCGTGACTCACTCATGCCAACACGAGCCGTACACATGGTCAAACGTACTAACCTTCAGAAAGTATGGATCGTGTAGACTTTAGAAATTGCTGAAACTGCCAAAAGGTGGATGCCACAAGAAACGCGCAACATTGTTGTTCAGGTAATCTTTTTTTCAGGGCAATCACGAAGAGCGTTATTGATCGGTTCAATCAAATGAACAATTAGCAAAAGCCAGGTTTTTCTTTTTGGGAAGAAAGCCTGTTTTTTTATGAGATCATCAAGTCTTTAATTATATGAAAGTTCTTCAAAACACACACTGCTTGTATTTAGAAAGAAAGAAGTACGGAAATGTGGGCTTCTCGTCGGTATTTATTCAACTCCTGTGAATTATGATTAATACTTTTGTGTTTCAGCAAATCATTCGGGCCCCGAAATATAATTCTGAAGCAGAACGATATAGTTTGAAATTCTTTCTGAATCAATATATTCATGAATGCGATTATTACAAGATGCTAAAGTATGCTCTATTGAATTCAACTCTACATGTGAGTGCACAGAGATATTGTTCATTTAGTGATTGGAATATCCATATATCGTCGAATTTTATGACTTTTTTTGTCACTTGTTTGTTATTAGAGGTCGACGTCTGGAATTCTTGTTTTCATCAGGTCATTGACGCAAGAAGGAGAAACAAAAAGACACCTTTACATGCCCACGTGGAGTGTGGCCAAGCCCTGAATACCAAGTTCCACAATTAGTCAGTCCATGAATAATTTTCCCGTGCGCTGTTGCTTTCATCCTTCATGCTCAAGTAAATGTTTATCTCAAGAAACGAAGAGAAGCTGCTGCTTTGAAGAAGCTTTCTTGGCGTAGGAATATGAATAGTGTGGGTGCCATGTAATTGATCAGCCTAAATTTTTATCAATCTCCAGACACAAGGGAGAAACACAACTATAGAAATAAAAGAGCTGTCGACCAAGAATTTATAAAGAGATATGGTTCAGCGTAGACATTCCCTATGTGACTCCTATCCTTAATGAGAAACAAGCGACACCATATCTGCGACAGAGTTGGTAGATGCAGTTGTTAGCGTCTTTTTGGTAAAGTCTCAAAGCGCCAGATTAATTTAAGTCATAAAAATCTTTAGTGTGTAAATATACATGATGACGCCATAAACCCTTCATAATCAGATGCATCAAAAGTCTATCGTTCTCCGGATCATTGTCTTCGAATTGCTTAAAAAATGCCTAAATTTGGAAAATTGTTCAAACCATACTCAACAGATTCAGTCAATTTGTCATAAAGTGGCCGAATTTTCTTTCCAATTGCTTCATTTGCTACGGAAATGACATCGAACTACAATCACATTCAATGCATGCTAAGATCTCCCTCGAAACACTCATTTTTACCCCGTTTTTTGCCGTTTAACCTCCCCTTCGGCCCCGTTGCCCGGTAGCCCCAGGCTCTTTTCCATCAGGGGCCCGAAACTTTGGTTTGCGTCATCATCCTCATCCTCAGCCTCGTCTTCCAAATCGTCCTCGTCGCCATCTAGATTCTCATCCAAATCGCCCGTTTCTGTCGCCGTCTCCGCCTCTTCGGCCTCCAAGTGGGTCACCCCAAGCTTGCTCTGCGCCGGCTTATTCTTGTTGAGCACATCTTCGTGCTTGCGCTTGTTATACACCACCATTTCTCGGTGGTATCGTTCTCGATCCTCCTCATACAATTTAAGGTACGGGATCTTGGCCGTATCGTCCAACGCCTTCCAGAGATCGGTCAAGACGCGTGTGAGCTCCGTTGCGGGCTTACCTGGGTTCTCGCGCTCGAGCTCCGTCTTCACACGGTCTTTTTCGCGCTCGCAAAACATCAAATATGCGTTAGTGGGCCGTTTCGGCAAGTTTGGGTCACGCGCGGCTCGGCGGAGTGCAGCCGCAGACATCTGTCCGTTACGGCCCTTGCGCGGTTTGCCCTTGGCTGGTTTTACGGGCTGGAAGTCCAAGTTAGTGTCGGTTAGGAGCGGCATTTGTGGACGTGGCATGGCCTCGGCATGTGGGGCGTCGGGATCCTCGGAAACATTCACCACCTGCGCCTCCAAACGCTCCAAAAGCACAGCATACTCGAGTCGGAGCCGCCGAATCAGCGTCCGCGTGCGCAGCAACGCTATTGTCGAGATTTCATTGCTTTCTTCCACCTCGGCAATCCGCTTTCGCAATTCCTGGCATTTAATCTTGAATTTGTGCTCTAGACGTTAGTTCTTGTGCGTTTTTTCCGGTGAAAAAGACCTTTTGGGTTAATTGAGAACGGTGGATTACATACCTTCGCTGTCTGGTGCAGCTTCCTTCACGTTGGCCATTTTTGGTGGGGTGATAGATTGGTCTGCTGGCTTTAGTGAGGCGTGAATGCACTTGATGTATCAAATATTGTGTGCAGTCCAGGCTCGAGCACGCTCCACAAGCTTACTAGACAACCAGACTACGTGATTCGGGCTTCAAAAATCAAACCTGCAGAATTAAACTAACAAAATAAATGGCCTGGTCATCACTAGGAAAAACTCCATGGCCTGCTCGCCAAACGCCACGAGTCCCAACAGAATAAACACGAAGAACTTCAAGGCCAGATCCAGGAATACTGAAGACATTATCAAGGCTTCAGCGCACACACCTGTTCGCCAACAAGTCAAACTACAGCGCGGGCTGAGTCTCTGGCACGACCTCATAGTCCGAGTCAAAGTCCTCGGCTTCGGTGACGCTAATCAAGTCGTAGTCTTCGCCGCCCTCCTCGTGTCCCGACATTGACAAATCCATGCTGGTCACAGACGACAGCTCGTGCGCAGCAACCGCCCGCGATGCAACCTCCTTGGGCAACGAAGGCAAAAGAATCGAGTGCACTGACGCCGTTGCAAACGAGGGGGAACTGGAGCTTGGCGCTTGTTCGGCCACCATCTCCATCTGAGAGTCGCCCAAGTCAGCCGCGGCTGAGTTAGTTGGCCTTTCTTCCCCGCCGTACTTTGGAATCAACAAGATTTGACCACTCATATTCTTCAAGCTAAGCAGGGCCTCGCCAGCGAGTCTTGCCGAGCTAAGTACGATCTTGAAAGGGTATTTGTAATGGGTGTTGCTAACGGCAACATTAAATTTGGAAGTTCTGCGTGGCGCGATACCATTGCGCTTCTCAATTGGGACGGAAGCCACAGTCATGTCAAAGCAATTAACAATGCTCAAAGTCAAGCCAGTGCAATCGATGATGACGTCTCCCTTGTTAATAAGAAGGATCTGTGTCATAGACTTGCCCTTGGGCACCACTGCTACTTCGGCCAACAAAGGCTCAGCCGCATCCACTGCCATGTCAAATTCTTCAGCAGTGTTGACTTCTTCTGGGGTAAGTGCTTCACCGTCGAGCTCGTCTGTCTCCATTTCTTGCGCAATTGCAGCATCTTTCTCGGCCTGCTGTGCCTTGCGAACAAGGGCCATTAATGTCTCCAACTTGTCGTCTCCTTCCACCAACGCCTCGAGCTTCCTGTACTTTTGGGCAAGTTTCAAGTTTTCACATGCCTCTTCGTGCATCTTCGAAGCATGTTCCGCGTTTCTTATTCTATTGGCGACCTGCTCCGGCGAGGAGGTCTGACCACCATATAAGTTCGGGTTTCGGAAGCCACGAGCCTTGAGAAATTGCAGGTAAGACTGCGTGTCCTCGATAGCTACCACGGCGTGCTGAGTTGAATGTGCACCCACATTCACCCGCTTCTCGTAGCATGGCGCACAAAGGTCAAAGTCGTCACACACCGTACACTTGTACCGCCAGCCCCGGATATAATTTGCGTTGTCCTCTGGGCAGCATTGGTCACAAAGAATTCCCTCGTGGACAATGCCCGAGTCGGCATGCTTCTCCACACTTTCCTCGCGGCTCGCGACATTCTCGGCAGAAGAGTATGCGGGTAATTCGCTGGAGGTCAGGCACTCGTCTGGCGCCATCGCCTGCGTGTACAAGCTTGAGAAAGATTTCATGAACTCGTAAATCTCCAGTTTTTGAAACTCAGTTATCAATCTACGGAATTGATCAACAGTTTCAATACCAGGCAAAGGCAACGATGGTCCCGTGGACGGTTGCGGAATTTCATTCTTGGTACGCACAACAAGCTTCATGGCGTTCTTGACCTTCAAACTGCGGAGAAACTCCTTGAAATCGGCCTCAGACTCCAAGGGAACATAGCCCTTGTGTTTCTTAGATTTTCTTTCAAAGTTGAGTTCCCCGAGCGGCTCTTGGCCAAACCGCAGCCCAGCCAAGACGTGAGCGGCCAAATTCGCCTTCGATGCAAGTG
>JAKTVE010002304.1:0-19300 GCA_030557065.1 Metschnikowia rubicola | reverse complement strand
CTCACAGTTAGCGGTTTGGCTCAGGAGGAAGACCATCTTTTTGCTTTGCAAGTGCTCAGTGATATGAAGGCTCAGTTGACCGCATAACCTTTCTAAAGTCTTTCTAAGGGCATATAACGCTTTGAACGAAGGTTTGAACTGACAATTGTAGTGCCCAGTCCTGATGTTGCTCGGAAGATAATGTTGCGGTCGGCTCCTTTCATTATGATCGCGTCATTATTGCGCAGAGGTCTTTTTTGGCTCACACGAGACAGACCTTGTCTCATTCGACGTTCGAGCATAGTTTGGATTGAACGAAAACGATTTTTGGTACTATACAGAGTTTGCTTGGCTCATGACTTTCCGAGTTCGACCGCTTACGCAATATACTGGGGATCATTGTCTCACGCACGTAAAAATTCTTGCAGTGTTTCAAGACAGGTTTGTAATCCTCATATAGATACACTGCTAGGTGCCATCCGAGGAACGATTTAAGCGTACAGGCCACGTCAAATGCACGCATTCGTGCGCTTGATAGTGTGATAGTGTGACACCCTTATCAACTCACGGCATTAGACAGATGACATCAATGTTTACTTGCAGCTCTTCATTCAAGATTCCAGAAAAAAAAAGTTACAATCCTCCAATGTTGTCTTTTCAGCCACATTTGCTTGCATAATAATGTCCGCAATCAACCAGGTGTCTATCGGACGCAATTACATATGGTCGACGGACGTGAATACGTAAGTATTCAAAATGAAGCAGTCAGTTGCGGGTAGCAAATTGTTAGGTGAAAATTAAGCCGTTCGGCCTTCGTCTTTGAGTCATCCTATGCCTTCATTTAGATTATTTCTGCAGTACCAGTCCCAGCTACGGCGACTTTGCTCAATTATCGATTGTCGATAAATCATAAAACCGACAAATCAAAATCTGTAATCAAGACCTTGCGTTTCTCTATTCAACAGATTCAGTGAAAAACCTCTCTACCGTAACTGTCTTTTGACAAATTCAGTTTGCGCGCTACGCACCCTATGGCCGACAAGATGTGGTCCATGAGAGTGGGTCTTGGCGTACTGCATCGATGAAATTCTCCCTGCGGTGATCTCACGCGTCTCCCACATCGCGTGTCTGTTGACACCACTTTTAGATAGACAGATCCAATGGCCAAAAGAAAAATTTCCGAGCTAGCTGAGAATGCTCCTATTGATGAACCAGTGCCATCTTCTAATGGTGAACTCATGCATTCCCACAAGCAGGATATAATAGCAGACATGATTAGGATGGTGTTGGCAAAGAGCTCACGTCACTCCAAAATACGAGGTGAACATTTCAGTCTGATCCTTCAGGCACTGAATGTCAAAAGTGCTCTCAAGCCATGGATCGCTACACTAAAAATTGAGTTAGAGTCCGTTTATGGCTTGACATTAAAGAGTCATACAAATGAGATGATGTTAGTGTCTAATATGAACCCAGAGTCCAACGCGATTCTCCACAAGCTCAGGAGCTTTGACCTAAGCGCGCTGGAGGATTCAAATTTTGCGCTGAGCAGATCAAGTCTCATGCCCACATTAAAGAGAAATAAAGTGATTGTCAATACACATGAGCAAGTTCTTGGGGGCTTGACCCTATTGATTGTTGCAATGATGATTTTGTGCGGGAATAAGATCAGCGATGTGGATCTAATTAGGTATGTAACAGAATTTGGCATTTCCAACAATTTAAGCATACAAACCCCGGTCTTCAACAAGCAAGTACAAGAAATCATTGCAGAGCTCACGAAGAGAGGCTACATTAAAAAGATGTCTCCTCTGAGTACAGTATTATCTGGAGGTGCAGCTGAGTACACATTGGGTGAGCGGAGCAAGCAAGAATTTGACCCACAATCTATTTTTGAATGCTTAATCGAGATAATGGGAGATACAAACAGCCGCGATAAGGCCATTGCATCCATGAACCGCTGTTTCCCGGGATTTGCGGACTCTGCGCGAGCCCCATCGTCACCCGCTTCTACAATGGAACACACGTCTTCAAGTGATCCTGCATGAACGGTTCTTTTACCCACCCTCATGCTACGCCAGAATCAAATGAGGAGGAGGACTTTCCAATTATCACATGCGACGCCGGACTTGTTTTTGGTGATCATTATTTGTAGAAAGGCACCTGGTCCTAAGTTTATACATACTTAGCTTTTAAATACGGCCACTTCAGTCATACTGGAGTGAAGTCTGGATGGAGCTTGGCCAAATCTTGTAGTGGACGCCGACGTCGGACGTAATCGTCCCATTTCTCAGAATGCCAAAAATTGCGATTACAGACGGCACATGTGCAGGACCGTAAAATCCATGTGACTTTGTATTGGCCCAGTTATTAAAACAAGCACTTCGTATACTTAGTATTCGCGTCGTACGAGATTTTCTCTTGGTCACGTCCTTGCTATACGAACCCTGCTTCAAGCAAATCGCTCATTCAGGCTATTCTGAGTACATCATCACACCCGCCCTCGAACTGAATCCTTCACGATAATGTTGGATAAATTAGATCTTGTTGTGATCACCGTGCTCGCATTGGCTGTATCGTATTATTTTGGTAAAGATTACGTCTTTGGGCCAGACAGCTCAAGCTCCGCTGGGTTCATCGCTGGAGGTGACGAGGGAGAAAGAGATCTCATCGTCAAATTGAGAAACAACAATAAAAATTGTGTCGTTTTTTATGGCTCTCAAACTGGAACTGCCGAAGACTATGCTCATAAATTGGCCAAGGAGTTGCACTCAAAGTTCGGATTGGGCGTATTAGCAGCCGACTTGGCCGATTATGACTACGACAACTTGCAAGACTTAGATCCCAATTGTTTAATGTTCTTCATGGTGGCAACCTACGGCGAGGGGGAGCCTACGGACAACGCTGTTGAATTCTTCAATTGGCTCGAGACAGAAGCTGAACAAATGGAAAATCTCAAATTCACTGTTTTCGGTCTCGGAAATTCTACATATGAGTTTTACAATGCAATGGGCTCCAAATTAAATGATAAGCTCGAGCTTCTTGGTGCACAAAGGTTTGCTCCTTATGGTCAAGGTGATGACGGCCTTGGAACAATGGATGAGGACTTCTTGGCGTGGAAAGAGGAGTGTTTCGACTCATTGAAAAATAATGTCAATTTAGAAGAGCATGAGCTGAAGTATGAACCTTCGTTTGAGTTGTTTGACGAGCTGTCACTTCTGTCTGCTGACGAAAGCGTGTCTAATGGGGAACCCAACAAGTTGTATATTGGGAACGTGAAAGAGATAACAAGAGGCCCTTTTGACCACTTACACCCTTTTTTAGCGCGGGTGACTAAAACAAAGGAGTTGTTTACTAGCAAAGATCGCTACTGTGTTCATGCTGAATTTGACTTGTCGCCTTCTAACTTAAAGTATACAACTGGTGATCATCTAGCAATTTGGCCGTCGAACTCTAACGAAGATGTGGAGAAGTTCATCGCGTGTTTCAACTTGGGAGAGAAAAGAAATGCCGTATTCTCGTTGAAGACTCTCGATTCTACGGTTCAACTTCCATTCTACACCCCCATAACGTATGAAGCTGTTGTGAGGCATCACATGGAAATATCTGGCCCAATCTCCAGGCAATCTTTGAAGTCGGTGGCACCGTTTGCGCCAACGGAAGCGGCAAAGAAAGAGTGTTTGCGATTGGGATCGGACAAGTCGGAGTTTGCGGAGAAAATACACAACAAAAAGTTGAACCTCGCTGATGCACTTTTGCAGATCTCGAGTGGCACGCCTTGGGATTCTGTGACTTTCGTTTTTTTGATTGAACTCATTGCCAGCTTGCAACCACGCTACTATTCAATTTCCTCGTCATCTTTAGCTGAAAAGTCCACGATTCACGTCACCGCTGTGGTTGAAGCGGATATCACGGAAGAAAAAGTAGTTACTGGTGTTGCCACAAACTTATTGAAGGATATCGAGGTCTCGCAAAATGCAAGCGATGACAGGAGATACGCCACTTATGACTTGTGGGGACCGAAGAACAAATTTGAGAAATTTAAATTGCCCGTTCATGTTCGCAGATCAACATTCAAGTTGCCGTCTAATCCCTCGACGCCAATTATACTTGTTGGGCCAGGGACTGGAGTTGCACCCATGAGGGCATTTGTGAGAGAGAGAGTTGCTTTGCTCAAAGCATCCGACTCGATCAAACTCGGCAAAACAGTCTTATTCTATGGTTGCAGGAGAAGAGACGAGGATTATCTCTATCGCGAAGAATGGCCAGACTATGCTCGAGCTCTCGGTGATTCGTTCGAAATGAATGTTGCGTTCTCTCGTGAGGGTTCAAAGAAGGTTTACGTTCAGGATAATATCTTGTCGAAAGCGAAAAATTTGAATGAGCTTCTCGAAGCAGGGGCATTTATCTACGTTTGTGGAGATGCGTCGAAAATGGCAAGAGACGTTCAAAACGCCTTCGTACAAATTATCTCAGAGGAGAGATCTATTTCTTTCGAGAGAGCTTCTGAATTGGTGAGGTCTTTGAAAGTGCAAAACAGATACCAAGAGGATGTTTGGTAAGCTTTTCGTTGTTTGAATATGCATCCAGAATTGCCCAGTCATTCCAGTGTCCTATAAGTCCTTAAAATTTTACCCCTTTGCGCAAAATGGCCACTTTGAGTTGTAAGAATCGTAGTATTCTCGAATAGTCATGTCTGTCTTTTTCCAATACTCAAATTTTTCCCTCAGTTTGAGGTCGAAGTCATACAACGAAATTGTAACAGCATACGGTTCTTTATCGTCAAGAACGGTTGAATCTGACTCGCGAAACATGCATTCTAGCTGAACAAAATCGCTCTCCTCAGTGATGAGTTTCTCAAACTTCATAAATACCCCAACATCGCGCATTGTCATTGCGAAAAGAAGCGCGTCTGAGATGTCCTCCAGGCGCCGAATATTGCAGATACGGTCGCCATCGTCTTCAAGCCTCTGTAAATTTTTGAGTTTCTGGAAAACATTTTCTGGTTCGAGCAAATAATTATAAAGCAATGACCTTAGCTTGAACTGACAGTTCTCGCTCGTAAAATCTGCAATATGACTTGGCACCCTCGACAAGAGATCATCAACTCCACGTATTAATGTGTTCTTGCTAATCAAATCAAGAGGACAGAAATGTCGATCGAAGTTTCTTTGCTGGCCGAGAGAGCAATTTCTGCAGTAATTGTGGCAGTTATCATAAAGCCATTTGGGCTTCAATTCCAAGATAACGGAAGCAACGCGACCAGCTTCTAATCCACATTTATGTTGGACATGCAACTTGCAATGCTTAGAAAGCTCGTGGGTCGAGTAGTCTCCATCCAATATATCATCCATAAGAATGCCGAACTTTTCCGAAGTCAGTAATCGAAAGCCGTCCTTTCCTAGACGAGAGATAAAGTCGACATCCAAATTCACTAGTTCAGACCTGATGCAATTGTTCGGGAAGTGAACTTCGCACTTATCTCTGGCAAAAGCAAATATCTCTTCAGTGGATGCGTAATTGACTGATGGTTTGTGAAGTCTCAAACGCAAGACCTTACCCCTCAATTGCTCCTCATCCCCCTCATATCTATATATCGCATTCGCATTTCCCTTTGCATAAAACTGCCATTCGGACGGTGACGAGAGAGAGAGCTGATTCATGCCATGGTGAGATGTCATGTCACCATCTAGCATTTCGGATACGTGTGCTCGTATAGTCGCGTGCGCTTACTATCTACAGTCTGAGACGAAGTAGTTAGATTCTTTACACATGAGGCATATTTATTGTGTATATCATTTTTCAAAAGCAGCCAGACTTCAGAATTCCAGGTATCACAGGCGAAAGACCATGACTATATACTCAAAGGCTGCCGGACTTGGGTGTCGGGCAACTCAATTTGGCTGTCTACGGTAAAAATAGCCTTGGTATTTCATGTGCGGCCGAGGCATGTTTCACGCGGCCAAGGCAAATGAGATACCTGACAGAGTTCGGAATGATTTATCAAGCTCAAGATAAATCAGCCTGAAGAATCACAGAGCCCAGCCCCACAAAAGTAGTATATGAAAGTTGTTGGCCGTCTAGAGACGGCAACAGTTCTCGGTCTGGTACTCTTTTATAATCTTCTCGTTTATCGACATCAATCTTGTTCTTAATGCTGAACAAATTAGCATAGACAGACACTAGACTTTCTCTGACCTTCAGCCATGGACTGAGATGCAGTTCAACTGTAAACAAAATGGAAGATTTGCCTCTCATACCGCTGGTACTTCCAACTATGGAGCTTGTTTTCACGATGATCTCTTGTCCTTCCCCTACATTTAACTGATAGAGAGTACCTGAAGCACGAACCACAAAGAAACCATTCCCCTCAACTTTGACTTTCGCTCCTTCTTCTGTGAGTTGGAGATTGTACCCCGCCCAGCCTGCTAAATGATCTGCGCTTTCTAAAAACCAACCTTCGTTTTTACTAACTTTAACCGAAGCGAGAGAAGAGTTCAGCGATAACTCGAATGAGTGCAATAATGAATTTGAACAATTCAGTTTTGTTTCTTGGTGCCAACGTCTTCCAAACAACGGTTTGATACTCCGAGTCAACCCTTCGCAATTTCTGTTCGATAATATTGTGGAATCCAAACAGAAGTTCATAGATGACCCTTGCGGTAGCTGGATGTTTTGGACTCCTTGCTGGCACCCGAGGGCTTTGATACTCGGCAAATGTATAAAAGGTCCATTCCCTGTTGCCCTTGGTTGTGCGGTATTTAATGATCTCACGCAAGCCAGAGTCAATCTATCTGGATAGCCGTTCCATTGACGAGATGTTGATGAGATCCTCCAAGAAAGCATTAGCACTTAAAGTGGCTTCCCCCCATGTGCGGCGCTTTAATATCATTTCAGCGCGCGACACCGACTCAAGGATCTCAGTTCTCTGTCATTGCGTACTTACGAAAAGCCCAACATATTCATCATGACCGCGGTGAGATGTCGGAATGCTATATCATGCTCGAAAATAATTTGCAGAGCACATGGGCCCTTGTATATCTTAGAGGAATATATATATAGTACAATTCAGGGTCTGGATATCGATTCAGTGTCTGTCCTGTACCTTTTGTTGCAAGTCTGCGCCTGGTTGCAACAGACAATGCCAAACCTTTCTACGCAGATTCAAGTATGAGGCACTGGCCGCTTTAGGAAACCGGCCCAGTCCTTACCAGCCCAGACCGGCTCGCCTTGTGTCTCACAAGATTCTGTACAGACACTCTTACAGACTGATCGGTGCTCAGGAAAGCTAGAATAGTCGCCCTTTCGCTTGTGAAGAAAGGGCTTTTCAAAATATCAAAATCGTATACATTGGCCAAAATCTAGCAGTTCGTCGTCTTACAGAGCCTCCACTGTCGTGAATTTCAGCACCAAATCATCAGCTAGTTCAACGAGCTCGCGATCCGCCGCAGACAACAAAGATGGATTTAACTCTCCTGCGATATCGATTATGCGTTTGAAGTGCTTCCAGAAGCTGACCCCCTCGGCGAAATCGGTGTCAAACTGATCGATGGCTACACGATTAACACTCTCCATTTTCAAGTTATGAGATGGTCCTCCATCATGAAAAAGAGTAATCATCAATTGATTCTTGCTAGCCTGCACGCACTGGCCATCGGGGAGTCCAGCCTTCGACTGTCTCAAGCACTCCGTGTAATAGATTTGCGAAACTACACCTAATAGTGTGTTGTTCAAATCCTTAAAAAACGGCATTCTTCCCACTGCGCGACGCAACTCACTCTTCGATGCATTACGGAGTTTCAACTCCTCGTCCCTTGCAATCAAATCAACGTAGCATGCGAGTAAAGAATGTTGAAGAACCTCCTGAAAGACCTTAAGGTGGCTTCTGAAAGCGAGTAAGCTGCGAGAAATTAGCCCCTGGTAGTTCACTGGGTAATTATTGAAACTCCGCATCATGAAAACTTTTGATATCAAACACAACCCACCTCTCTCGGCAGAAGTCAATTCTTTCTCTTTGGACAATAAAGAAGAGGCAGGTAGATCATCTTCGCGTAACATCGATTTGAAACCCTCCGTCTCGAGTAATAAAAGTATCAAAAACAAGTGTTCTAACTCTTCGTCCTGAGCTTCCGAATTTGCTTCGCAAAATTCTTGTAATGCACGTCCAACATAGCTGAAAGAACCTTCATGATCCACAACCAGCATCAAAAAGAGGGCTCGATGGAATGACGTGGAGATGATGTCTTTCTTCTCCGAGTGTGTGGCCCGTGTTGTCCTCTGATGCGGATCTCTAAAGTTTGACCAAATCGATGTAAACTCTCCGTATTGAATTTGACACGATGGTGCAGCATGAAGTCGCGCAAAGACCGGTGGTTCCATGCGATTGTTGACGTAGATCGGTTTTCCTTGAAACCAAGAAATAACCTCGATCTTCTTGACCTGAAAGTATCTCGCTAAAAGTTGTGTGATCAAATTGAGCTGATGATCCAAAATTCCTAAAAGCTTTCTAGAGGATACCAAGCGTTTGTAAGAGTCTTCCGCGCGTGATGTCAAAGGTGAGGGCACAACACATTGTCCGGAAACTATACTCTCGAGAAGCTTAGAAGGAAGCAAACCCAAAGACCGATAAAAATATATCTCTGATGGGAGCCTCTGCGATATGACAGAGTGAAGCTCGGTCGGTATGCACGTGGATAAATCTTCCAAGCGCGCATCACCCTCGGTGTGCTTGTCGACTGCCTCATTTCTAAAGCAACCACCATCAGTCAAAAGACCCATTCTTGACAATTCGACCGAGTACAATTCAATATGTCCATCAGTCTTCATGATTGGCATAAAATTGATGGCAGTGTGCCCTTTATAATAAAGATCGAGTAAAGACTGGTCATTGAGGCTCGTCACATAAGCAAAGAGATCATCGGGGGGTCCACTCGCAATTGCGAACAGATAGAGTATGTCCAAACCCATTCTGAAGTGATTCATGGGTGAAAACGGAGCTAGTAAATTGGCCTTAGATGGATCTGGAAAGTTGGGGAAAGTTTGTGGTTGAGCGCAACATCCGACCATTATACTTAAATCGTTAAATTGTCTCTCACTCAAATTAAGCTCTTTCAAAACCCTCTGTTTTTCCACGAACTTGAAGTCTCTTGATGAGAGTTCCATTCCCAAAATGAGCTTGTCTATGGATGTGAGAAGCATGTCAGTTGATCCGTAAATACAGTCTATAGCACTGCTTCGGTATAGATACGATAACTGAAACGATGCATTGTAAGGGCTTATCATGTAATCAATTCCACCCTCGATAAAAAGCCTGACGAGATCATTTATCATTGTGTTGATGGGTAAAGGCTCGCGCCCCAGTTGAAATGAATTACCACCAAGATCAGCATGACGTCCGCTGCTACTTGGATTCTTTGAATGCACTCTAGCCCAAGTCGCGTCCATATGTCTCTCTTGAGGAGGCAACTCCTCCGTGCGATCTCTCAGGCTAATGTTTTCAAACATCATTCCGGGCAAAACAAACAACGGCCTGATGTTCAATTCGCGCAATACATCAAGGTCCGCCAAAAGGTGTTGTTTCAAGGAGGCTGGGACGCCCCCAATTGCACAAAGAAGCTGTTCATTCTTTAACGTGTGAATGCGATTCAAGTAATGCTCCACATCAATCCCGATCGTGGCATCTCGTAAGATATCAATGGAGCTAGTGCTCACAAGCTTGTTTTCAAATAAGAAAGGCTCGAGTAAAGTGATGGGCATCTCGGTTGGACTTTTCTTGTGTATGCTTAGGAATAGAAGAGCACAGAGTAGGAGAGTGTCGCTGTCCGGGTTCGAAAGGGGAGGTAGTATGCAGGTAGTTTCACTTTGACTCGCTAGCCGCGTGAAATATTGGGCTCAGAGCTTTTGGTTATTTTGACGGGAGCGGCGTGCTAAAGTTTTTTCCCTGAAACTAGCGGAAGCTCTGAACCTAAAGTGCTGGTTTCTCGGACATGTTGTAGGAGCCTGATTTCGTTCCAATCCGCTGCGCCGGCGCTTGCAGTTTGATCGACGGAGGAAAAGAAACTCTTTCTTTTATCTTTCCGAGCGTCAGATAGGCTATATAAGATAGACACGTGGACGTAGGCCCATAGTGTATTAGGTCGAGCCAAATTACAAACTCGGTGCTGCTGAAATTGGGGAATTTTGGGCCTGGTCTTTTGTACTCAGATTTGTTGCATTTTTGATGGAACTGGACCTTGCCATACTAGCCTCCGACGTGTTTTCGAGCAAAATTTGACACGCAATTGACGAATACATTTACGCGCATGAGATGCTGGACCCGCTTGATGAGAGTTCAGATGTAACCCTGAGCTCGGTCATTCACCTAAAAGAAGAGGCAACCGCCGCCCAAGATCATCTGGAGTACACTGCGAAATCGAGTCTATTCATCAGCCATTCTGCCATTCTAGTGATGGCTCTAGTGTGGAAGAGCCCGTACCATTCGATATTGCACATTCAGAATCGGTATTCGGAAATTATTGCCTTTCGACGAAGCGAGTATCCCGAACTTTCAGTAATCCGTTTTTTGCGAAATCTTGCAAAGCCCAAATTTTTTTGTATTACCCGAAGCTTGCGACTTGATACCTCACCCTGTAATAAGTGTTTCTGAGTTAGAAAGCGGCTAATCCAATCTTTCGCGTGAAGCTTATTATGAACATTGGCCCCGGTTAGGGCTACATGGCAACGCGAGATTAAAAAATACTTGTGATTACAATGTGTAGCAATATCGCCCATCAAGTACGACAATATACACGAAAATCATTCAGTCTGCAAAACCGTTGCCAACAATGACTAACTCTAGACGTTCGCCTACAGCACAGTAAACAATTGTGGTGACAACTCGCAGGAATGCCACGTCCAGAAGCCGGAGCCTTCTTCGCGTGCCTATTAAAAACGACAATACCTACTAAAATCTGTCGTTTGAAGTTCCAGAGGCAAGTTGGCAAGAAGTTTAATCACAGGTCGTAGGTAGCATCGAGGTACAGCTTCATTGAAAAATATATTATGCACAAAAGGCACACGAGCATCGATTTTCACGCCGAAATTACAAATTTTAAGTTCAAGACTCAATAGACACTTAGTCAAAGATTAAAAGAAGAATGTGACGACAGCAACAGTCGAAACTATGTACATCTAGATTATCACAAAGCTAAGAGCGATACTCTAAGAACTTGCCGGCTCGTCGTACCATCCCAAATATATCCACAAGCGGTCCCACTGTCCTTTTTTATGCAACATAGCCAATACCAAGACAGCCGGCAATTGCCACACAGAACACCAAAAGAGCAGCTTTGCCTGAATATTGGCCGCGAGAAGATCTTGCTTAGAAGGAATGTACTTGTTTGCATGATTCAATTTCTGTTGTCTCCAAAAGCGATATGCGAGTACAGTAAGCCAAAGATTTGCTACCCCGGAGTCGATAGGAAATACCCAATCGGTTACCTCAAAGTAGCTCAAACCAACACAAATTGGAAGCATTAATATCGAGTATCTTAATGCCACACGTGCATTGAGCTTTGGGTTTTCCGCCGCTGTCATCACATATCCAGCGCCCTTATATTGATCGGCAACATTATGAGACAATGCATTGAAATGGGGAAATTGCCATGCGTATAAGAGAGCGGCCAAGCACCATCCCCCAGGATGAGTCAAGGATGTGGAGGCAGCCCACCCCATCAAGGGTGGTATGGCACCTACGATCGCGCCCACCCATGTGTTGACAATTGAGTAGCGTTTGAGTGATGTATAAATCCAACCGTAAAGCCCAATGTTCAATAGGCCCAAAAGCGCCACGGTGGTATTCACACCGGCATACAAGACAAGTGTTCCTAAAATCCCCGTCAGACTAGCAAACAAAAAGGCTTGCTTCGGTGATACTTTGCCAGTGACAACTGGTCTAGTAGACGTTCGGCTCATTTTTCGATCAAAATCTGGCTCTCTTCCCATATTTATCGCATTGGCAGATCCCGAGCATAGGGCCGTTCCAATTGTTAAGAAGGCTAGCTCTGCGATTGAAAGAGAGTTCGGGGAAATCGCATAGGAGCATATTGAGCTTAACGTCACCAAGATGGTGAGATTAGGCTTCGTTAATCTAATCAACTGCTTTGTGAAATCTCTCAGGCTTGACTTTTTCGAGTCTATTTCCGTCTTTGCCTTAGAAGCGACATTGAAAGGGTGAAGAACTTCCTCAAGCGAAGCTTCTCGGTTTTGAGGAGGAAAAAGAACGCCACAAGATCTGTGGTTTGCTCTGGTCTCAGGAGGGGCTCCTCGAAATATCGTATCGCTGGGTTGTCTCAAACTTGGCTCATGTTTGTGAGGTTTTTCGACTTTGATGTTTAGCTTTCTCGAACTTAGTAAGGATGAGTTGCACAAAAAACTTTGCTCTAGGCTAAGGCATCTTTTCGTATTTGGGTAGAAAAAGCTATAATTCAACACATGGCTATGTCTGCTTTTGTACGCTAACCTATAGAAAATCATCGTATTTCACGCTCGATTTGACGGATGCACGAAGTGTGATGAAGGGCATGCTCAAACGCGCACGACTGGCGGATATGTGCGCAACCGCGATCGAGCCGAGCTTCTGCCCGTTCATCTCGATTATTTAATCTCTTTTTTCATCTCACTGCTTTTCTTGTTCTCCAATTTGTTTTCAATAAGGTCATGGAACGCAATGATTGATCTCACTAAAGTACTCGTGTAGAGCATCATCATCTCATCGTTTGTCTTAACTGTGAATGCGGTCGCAAGCGGACTCGACGAATTCTCGGCTCTTTCGGAGGCCTGGGCGTCAAAACGTCTGTCAAATTCGTCTGCTCCACTGGACATATTAGGAAGCAAATTAAACACATTCTGCAATTTTCCCAAAACTGAATGGTTAATGGGAAGCTCTTTTTCGTTCACTTTTTTGAGGTACTTTGCAATCTCCTTCAATTTCTGGTCCAAACCTAATAATGATTGATACCTCTCAGTAACTTTGAGCGATAAGTTTCCAGCCGCTTGATCTCTTATGTCACGTAACAAATGCTCTACCCCAATTTCCTCTGCCTCCTCTGCCTCGATTGAAGATGGCACATGAATGAACGTTCTTTCTGCCTTGGAACCGTCATGTTTGATATCATCGACAGCAAAATAAGCCTCTGTCGGAATTCCCACAGATCGAGGTTGAACATCCACAATAACTAGCAAGGGAGTAGGCGTAAATTTTTTAAAGACGTCATTGATTTTTAGGTCTGAAGCCCTTAATTTGGGTCCAGAATGGTACCAGCCAATGAGTTTTTCCTTCGCGTTGATTTTTTTGAACATTTCAGTCATTGACTCAATAAAATTGTGATCTAAGAACCAGACTGACGGATTTTTCTCATCCTCCTCGAAAGGTATAGCGAATGAATTCGTCACCCTAATAACGTTGGCCTCGGTGTCGCCCAAGATGACACCAACGACCCTCTTTTTGGAATCCTTCGCTACTCTATCATAATGGTCGGCGACTGAAAGGAGAACGAGAGGAGACACAGTCACTGAACTTTTGGGGAGATTATTGCCTATGATGCTCGAGGTCATTGTATTCGGAGTGTTTATCCTTTGAGTCTCTATACTCAGTGTTTGTTCGCCTCTCAATTTTGGTGCGCGCGCCGCAGAAATTGCCTAGCTGCATCCTTCAAGTACTTCAGCACTATGTTTGGTCAGATCATAATTGGGCCCCCAGGTAGTGGCAAGTCTACTTACTGTCATGGTATGCACCAGTTTTTATCGGCCATAGGCCGAAAAAGCGCCGTCATAAATCTCGACCCAGCAAATGATACCTTGCCATATCCTTCATGCTCTTTTGACATCCGTGACTATGTGGACGTGGAGGATATTATGGAAACGCACAATCTAGGTCCCAACGGAGGTTTGATGTTTGCTATCGAAAGTCTCAAAGAAAACGCTATGGATGAGATAATGGCAACCTGGGCAGATCTCGGTAGAGACACTTACTTGTTGTTTGACTGCCCTGGACAAGTCGAGTTATTCACGCATCACACTGCGTTTTTTCAAATGTTCAAGCGACTTGAGAAATCAGCTGATGCGAGATTGTGCGTCGTCTCGTTGGTAGACTCTCTTTACTTAACAAGTCCGTCTCTGTACGTGTCTGTATTGCTTTTGAGCTTGAGATCCATGCTCCAGCTAGACATGCCTCATGTCAATGTGCTCTCAAAAATTGATAAGATAAACTCATATGGGAAGTTGGCAATGAGACTTGATTACTATACCGAAGCCCAAGACCTAGATTTTCTAGAGGAATTTATAAAAGAAGAATGTCCAACCGTGCTCGGAAAAAATTATGTGCGTCTCACACAAATGATTTCTGAGCTTGTTGAAGACTACAACCTCGTGTCTTTTCAAGTGCTCGCAATAGAAAACAAGCAAACGATGATCAACCTTCTTCAAATCATTGACAAAGCAAACGGATATGCATTCGGTAGTACAGAGGTCGGCGGCGACCTGGTATGGAGTCAGGCTACACGTAACGGTTGGTTATCCTCTAATGAGACGGTAGACATCCATGAGCGATGGATAGAGAACAAAGAAACATATGATAAGCTAGAGGCCGAGCGCAACCTTGACTTTGTTGCAGGAAAGGACATAGATGGCGCATAATGATAGACTATCTCGCACCGAACACAATCTCATACCTTTTGAGCACGTCCTTTGCGGCTTCGAGACTCTCGGCCCCGTCATAATCTAAAATGATATCAGAAAGACACTTCTTCTCTTTCTCGAGTTTTATGTCTACTGCAACAATTGCTCTCTGTGATTCTCTCACTAGTTCTTCCTGCTTTTTTATTTCATACGATTCAGCCTCCCTCAGCTTCATTTCCTCAATTTGCTTTGAGCCTTCTTCTACCTCTTTAAGGTACATCGTTCTCTCCTTCATGAGTCTTTCCAATGCGCTAGTGTGTACTTTCAAGTGTGAAGGAGCCATCATTGATCAGTCTAAAACACTTTAAATTTGGACGCTGTTGATGGTATCGTTTGAGAATTGCTTTCAGGTCGATGCTAAATATTGTATGCAGATCGCTAATTTAGTTAGGTAATAAATAATACTGTATTGCCCGATTTTTTTGTTTTTGGTCAGTAATGACGGCCGCGGAGCGAAAAGATATTCATCGCAGAGAGATCACAATTGTTTTCTTTCATTATTCTTTGAGCAATAGCCAGTCTAGATTACATCACAAGGTGCACTAGGCTTGGAAATACTCAGGCTGAAGCACATTCCAAACTAACACCCCTTTTGTAATGTGTGCAGCGCATTAAATACAGTGTTGCATAAAAATCAACAATAATTGAGAGATACCGCCTCTATTAGCACAAATTTGTTCGAAAGATTGGAGTGATTGTTATTTTTTTTTTTTTTTTTGCTTGCTACATCTAATTAAGATCTGGGACCCCGAATTGTATACCCAGCTTTCTCTCCACAAATTATGCATGAATACATATGAATTCCTAGCCACCATGTATTCCGTTAACATCAAGGCACGGCCGTATAAAATTTGAGTAAGTGATGCTTTAGAGACCTATTGACGACTCATTACGCTTGGACTAAGCTTAGAGCCTATCTGCTGGTCATGGTGGCTCATATCGTAAGTTCATTTTGCTCCGCATTTTGTCGATTTCTCTTGAGATTTGTCGGAAGCTAAAATAAAAGTATTCCTCGTTTTTTATCAAAATTTAATTTTTTCTCCTTTTATTCTGTCTAAGCCTTGATATCTCCTATAGGGTAACGATTTTTTATCTGAACCACTTTACTCAGCCGTAAAGGACCGTAACCAGCTACGTCTGCTTTCTTAGACGACGCCCTGTCATGTAAGCACGATGAATCCGCATCAGAGCATGTTCACCCTGCTACCACAGGACGATTTCAATAGCGAGTCTTGCTACGATTACAGCTTCATCTACGGTTTACCTCAACGATGTCAGGCAGTATTCGTGAATTTTGATCGATGCCAGAACACTTCGAATTACTTCATGTATCAAACAAAAAAAAAGAGTATATCCAGTTCACGGCGTATCACACTAATGTAAAGGTGAGCGCACTTTCCTCTTCAAAATTTTCCACCAATTTTGCCATAGATCCTTGATCAAGTCACCTTGCCACGAAGGCCATAATCCTGAAAAATACTCCTCTATTTTCTATACTGCTGGTACAGAAATGTATGAAAGTTGCTTTAGTTGAAGTGAAGTATTCTTCCGCGACGCTTCGCGGTCATACATGAAACATCAAGGTATATTCTTTCGATCAACCGCAGTATATGACGAAACTCGAAATGAAGGACCGTATCCCATATGATTCGTACTCGAATTATTTGCATTCAAGATTGAAGGAGTTGGAAAATAAGAAAGACGCACTCACCAAACTTTTGCATCAACTCAAGTCGAATATCCACTTGAAAGAAAACTTTCTCACACACATTGGCGCAGAAATTTACATAGAAAAATCTCCTCAAGAAGCTCGTCGCTTCGTTGAACGCCAGCTTCGCTTTAATTCCGAGGATATAAAGAGAGTCTCAAATGAAGTTTCAGATGTTAAGCTTAGAGTCAGAGCCTCACTGCAGGCCGATAGTGTCTCCTCGCCAGGGGACGCCACACCGTCAACTTTACCAATTGTCGAAATTCAAGAACGTCTCGATGAATATGGGAACGTGATTGGTGCTAAATTAAACGACAGGCCATTCTTCCTTCCAAACGATCTTGCTGAGCCACTCTCCGATGACTCGTCAAAGCACTCGGGGCATGGGGACAAAGCTTGCGCAAAGCTTGACACTGCGAGAATCTCGACAGATACTATGCCTCACACTGAAAATGCTCGTAATCTAGAGAAGAATGAAGTACAAGTGAATGATCAGATTGCGGAACTTTTGTATGATATGGAGTTGAAGAGTCCTCGGTCAGAGCTGATCACCTCGCCGCTCGAGGGGACGAGCGAGAAAAGATTGAACAACGAAGGCTTTCTGACCACTACTCCTGACTTATACGAATTGGAAATGATGGCCGGTGAATTGGACATGCAGGACGAATTCTCAGAGGAAGATGGCGATTTTGATTATGACTTCGAAGATTCGGAAGATGATCTTTTAGAGAGTGGGACACAGGTAGACTTTTTGAACAAATTGGACACAACTTTGTTGCCAGGAAACCGTTATTTACATGATCGCTTAAGAGATGAGATTACAGCCCTTAGGAGACAGAAAAAAGAAGATCTGTCCTCCTCGCCCATTAATGAGGGCAGGCAAGTTCGCTTCAAAGATACCCTTGAAATCAAAGAAATTGAGAATGTGAGCTCAGAGCTACTGAAAATTTCCTATGATAAGCTGAGATTGCTGAGGTTCAAAGCTACGAGGTCTTCGCCGGACAAGATCAAAGCGGCGGTCCAAATGCCCCAGACTACTTACGACAATCTAAGCAGAAAGGAAGCATGCCCGTCCGACAAAACAAATGATTACGACGAACATGTCGTGCTTGATATAGTCGAGAGAGCCCAGAGTCCTCGCGATATAGTCGGATCTTTTCCGGTGAGGGATCGAAGCTGCACTACCGAGGTGACCCTTGATTCGACAGAGAGTTTTTCAATTGTGCCTCCTCCCGAGTCAACACAGGGGTTAGAGACACCCGAATTCCCAGGTGACACCGCGCCAGACGCAAGAATCAAGGGAGATGCGAGCGTGATATTGGCGAAGGTGATGACTGAATCAACCACTTTCGGGCGCGAAAAGAATTCACAAAATCAGATGGACACATTGGTAGAGTCTTATAATAATGGAGACTTTGATACTGACTTGACTTTAAGTGGCCCAGTCGTTAGTAAGTTGGATGACTTCAGCATATTAAACAAGATGATAGAATCCATGAGTACTCAAGATACAAGAAGGATCTCGGAATCAGCGCCAAGCGTTTACGATCAACAGTCTCACATTGTGCACACAAGTAGCGAAACAGATAGCGTTTCATCTGAGTCAAGTGATGAGGCAATAATGACTGACTTCATAACCGAGAGGGAGGAAGAGTCACACAATTTCCTGAGCTCGACGGAGAATATTCATGACCTAGATGAGGTGGAGCAATATGTTATTGAGAGGGAAGTCTCGGAACAGTATTACCGATTAAAGGAGAAACTCGGTCAGCAAGAATTTCCTGGTACAGAGGGGCAAGAGACAAGCGACAAAGGGGGTTTAAGTAGATTCAAGCTGCGCAGAATGAAGGCATAAAGCAGAATTATTCGGTGCATGCTCAGGCGCACCTCATCATCCACTACCAGCTGGCCGAAAAACCCTAAATGACCACAACCATCTCGTCGTTATATAATGGATATGCATCTTCAGATAAATTGATCTTTAATGTGATCTTTACTCTCTTGCGTGGCCTGAATTTTCTGTTTTCTTTGTTTTTTTGTTGCTCAATACATAAACTATAAGACCGGTGATGCCAGACTTTTTTGTCTGCTAATGAAAACACTCAATGATGTGAAATCCTAGCTAGCTTTCCCACCTTATTCGTGAACAACTTTTTTTAGCCGGAGTGGTAGGAATGCGTAAGCACACGGCGACTCTAATCGTCTTTTATATCAAGACTCGAAAGTGTATACTGATCAATTACTCTCGAGTTATAATTTGACAGAATGCAATATAGAGTTTAGTCGCACTGAGTATTCGAGCCCTTTTTCGATACACTAGTATATCACGCCGTTATACATGTGGTAGCTGCTAGATATGCATTCCAGATAATCATCTTCCTTCCATGCCTAGGGACTAAAATTCCAAAAACCCTAGCCGTGTGTCTGATCCTCAGCACATTAGAACATGGCATTTTGTACACGAAGATTTCATGTGAATGTCTGATCCCACACAAAACACCCTCCAAGGAAAAATTTGCTAATCCCTATCAAACAACAAACCAAAAAAAGACACTTCGGATTTTACGCCCCAAGACATGTTGTGAATGATGAAGATCCCGAGGATGTATTGCACAGAAGAGAAAAAGAAAGAAAGAAGAGCTGGGGCATGAAAGACGGAAAATACCTAAGGCCACAGCATACTATTGAGGCTGATTTGGCCAGTGAGGAGGGGCGCGAGCGTCATCAAGAGACCTTTCGAGAAGATCCAATATCTGCTGGTTGTGTTGAGACAAATATGATGCACCTCATCTCAAAGTCTTTTACGAATTTAATTCTGGAAAGCGAGACCAAAAACCCGAGAGACGACGGTTCGAGAGGTCGTGTCTTGAGGAACACATTTTTTTCAGATGGCCCTCCAGA